>MINK01009943.1:0-11215 GCA_001735545.1 Phormia regina
GTAGCCATTGACAAAAAAAATTGTAGGTAGCGTATCGCAGAAATCTATTTAAATTAGATTTTTATGTAGCTACGTGACTTTTTGACAACTCGGTACTTTATTTTTCAATGAATATTCATAAACATATGATACGTTTACTTTTGTTGACTTCTTTCTACGTTGCGTTGAAAAGTGGACTGGTTGGCCCTTAACAAGTTAATCAATTGAGAGTGAAAAAATAAACAAAAACAAAACACATAAGAAAGATCGCACACTAATTTCTGTAACTTTTGAATTGTTTGAGAAATATTTCTTTAACAGTTCACAAGGTCAGAGCCAGGGATGATAAATTCAGTGCAATTGTACTTTTTCAGTACAATTTCCTCTTCAAAAGTACATAAGTACTCCACTGTTAAATTAAGTACAATTATGCAATTTTGTTTATTAACATAATATTTGTAAATTGGCTCTGGGTGGAGAAACAACTGTTTGACTATTAAGAATTTTGGATCTCGTCCCCGCATTCGAAAAAAAAAATAATCATCTTGTACAACAACAGGGCAAATGATAGTAGTCATTAATAATAAATTAGTTTTCGATCCGAAAACTTATCACAAGTTACAGAAACTAAGTACTGGCTCTAAGCGATTGGTGTTGCCTAACCAACCGCGTTTTAGTTTTTCGAAACTTATATGAGGTTGTGTGGAGGAGAATTCTTTTTAATAATGAACCTGGTATTTTGTTAGCCTAGCAGATACGTTATTTTTATTTATCAATTCTCAGAAAAAAACTAATAAAAATATTCATAACAAGATTTTTGAAATAAAAGTTCTTTAGTCAATTTTTAGATTCCTATGGAAATGATTTTGGAATAGTAATTAAAATTTAGAATCATTTAAATCTAAATGTTTTCCGTTTTAAATTGACTTTTAGATATGCATCTATTTGGCTTAATTTTAAATCTTTTAAGAAATACAAATGACACACATACAAATTCTTAATACACTACTCAAAATAAAAAGGTTTAACTTTTACATAAGGGTTTTTTTATTTGATAACTTTTAGTATAATTTTCCGAATTTTCAGAGCTGTAATAAATCAGATTTATAGTAATAAAAGTACTTAGAAATTTAAAAATGGTATTTCGATTAAGAAGTATTGTAAAGTTAGAGTTAGAGTCCAAAAAGTAAAATTTGTTTATTAAATTTAATATATTAATGAAAATTTCATTTATTATACGTGAGCTGAGACACTTTGGAGATAATTTGAGGGCATACTTCTAGCGGCCCTCCTAATTACATTTTACTAACTTATTTTTATAAATTATCAATCTCTATATTTAAAAATTTTCTTAAATACCAAACACTTTGATAAAAAGTTTATAATTTTGCGTAAAACTTAATAATAATGCTTCTACTATTAATTTATTTTTCCATACATTTGTTTTAAGATAAAATTATAAATTTTTTATACAAATATATTATTACTGGGTGACTATAGGATTCTGAAATCTTATGTCTTTCAATAAAACTCATCCTAAAATTTTAATGCGATACACAGTGTATCTAACTGTGGATCGTAAATAAACCAAATACACTAACCCATTAACATTTTTACATTATCTCTTTGTGCCCATAGCTGTTGTAATGAAACATTATTAAAAATCTGGCATCTCCTTAATCGAAATTGAGTAAGAAAACGTAGAGTTTAACTTAATTGTGTTCAAAAAATTTTATTTTTTTCATTACATACTTCTTAATAAAAAATATGAATAATGTGTAAAATATTGTTGTTCTTGTTTTTGCTCTTAATGAAAAAAACAAATTAACGATGATTTAAATACAAACATATGTACTCATGTAAAACTTTTCAACATGTAAATCAAATAATTATGATTCCAGAAAGCAAGAGGAAAAGATGCTGTTGCTACTTGCTATGATGAAAACGATGATTTTATAGCAACAGAAGTCTCTTTGCAATTTTAATCATTCAGAGATCAAGTAAAGTAAGTGGAAATACATAAAGAATGAAATGTATTTTGAGTCAGTTTTCCTGTTTCAATTTTTAATTAAAAAATTAACAACTCTATTAAGAATGTTAAGTGAATATGAATGAATGAATGAATAAGAAATGCGAGGATGGTGTGAAAAATATATATAAAAAAATATTTTGTAAAATTATGAAATATTTTTAGTGTTTGAATTTAAGAAAATTTTTATAAATTTAACTTAACTTTTGTAGAAGTTAGAACTTCAATGAAAAGAAAGACCGCAATACCTTAAAGCCTGTGCTACACAAAAGCCTTATTCTTTTCGAAAAAAAAAAAATTAAAATATATTTCTAATGACAATTAATATTACCGCCCACCACCAACTGCACAAAACGCCTTAAAACATTGTCTTTTGATTTTCTCTATAAAACTAATTGAAATGCTTCTTAACAAACTGCGGTAAAAAACAGCAAATACCAGACCATAGAGTAAACATAGAGGCGAAATTCTCAATTGACAATTAAACAGAATTGTTGTTTTGTAAACAAAAATGTGTTTTTATTTTCTTTTGACAATAACAAAATGTATATGATTTTATGTATTTTGTTAGGTTTTTGTCAACCGACTTAAGTTTTTGCTAATTACTTTCGTCTCCTTTTACTCTTTGTACCAGGCGTTGAGAAATTAATTCGAAACAACCTTCCAATATGTAAAGTTATATAAGGAAGAAGAAAGCTATTTCATAAAGTTATCTTTTACAACTCCTACGTTAACATAAGTAAAAACCAAAAAAGCAGCTATAAATTAATAATATTGAAATTATTAAATAAAATTCCATTTCTTCTTTCATTTATTATTATTTTCTTCATTCAATATGCAATATGTTGTAAAGGCATGTGCAACAATTTCTATTGGAATGTCATTGGCGACGTTTGTGAGATGAAAAAGATGAGAGATGAGAGACGAGTTAAGGTAGAGAAGAGACAGTTCATCCTATAGAAAATGACGACGATTCAAATATTTGACGTGTATGCCAAAAACGTTTAAAAATGTTTTATTTTTAAGATTTGTATTCCTGGTTGTTGGTAAAATCAACGAAAACAATAAAAAAAGGAAAAGAAAAACGAGAGATATACATAAATGTACAAACGAAAAATGTGATGTGATTCTTTAAATTGTATAAATAACAAAAACAACAAAAAAACATATACATGCAAAGAAACAAACGTAAAAGTGTGTCCAAGCAACCATTTACAAATATACGAAAGGTAGCTGATGTATTAGGGTACAACATTGTACTGTAATAGGAAACTACGACAGAGTTATATTAAAATTTTAGTGAATTTGCAGAAGTTCAATTGTATTTAATAAAATTTAATTTTTAATTCGGTTCTAGTTCATTTCCAGTTTAATATTACTTCAGTTCCAGTTAAGCACTAGTTCAGATTAAGTTCTGCTTTTCTAGTTCTATTTTGCTTCAGTTCTAGTTTAGTTCTAATTAAAATCTAGTGCAGTTTCAGTTCTGTTCTAGTGCAGTTTCAGTTCTGTTCTAGTTCAGTTCTATTTCCGTTCTAGTTTAGTTCTAGTTTATTTCTAGTTTAGTTTAGATCATTTCTAGTTAATTTCCAATTCAGTTTCAGTTGTAGTTTAATACTAGTTCAGTTCCAGTTTAATAGTAATTCAATTCTAGTTCAGTTCCAGTTCTATTTTAGTTCAGCATTATTTAGTTTTAGTTCTAGTTCTATTTTGCTTCAGTTTTAGTTTAATAGTTGATCAGTTTTAGATTAGTTCTAGTTGTGGTTTAGTTCTAGTTGGTTATAACATTGATTTGACACCAGTTTAATTGTAATCAATTACATTTCATTCTGTTTTAATGTAGCATTAGTTCAGTAAGTTTAGTTCTAGTTCCGTATCAGTTCTGTTCTAGTTTCGTTCCAGTTCTGTTCGAGTTCAGCACTAGTTCAGTTCTAGTTCCATTCTAGTTCGGTTCTTGTTTGGTTGTAGTTGAGATCTAGTTCAGTTTCAGTTCTGTATTAGTTGAGCACAAGTTCAGTCTTAGTTCTGTTCTAGTTTAGTTCTAGTTCAGTTCTAAATCAATTTTAGTTTAGCTCAAGTTTATTTTTAGTTCAGTTCTAGTTTAGTTCCACTTCCAGTTATAGTTTTATTCCAGTTCGGTTCAAGATCAGTTCTAGTTTAGCTCTAGTTCTGTTGTAGTTCAGCACTAGTTCAGTTCTACTTTGGTTGTAATTCTAGATCAGTTCAGCAGTTTATTTCTAGTTCGATGCTAGTTCAGTTCTAGTTTAGTTTCAGTTATAGTTTTATTCCAGTTTGGTTCAAGTTCATTTCCAATTAAAATCTCCTGTGCGATTTATCCAAATAATTTGGTTTCATCCTAATGATACCTCAACATTTGTATACTTCATATGTATGAATGCATCATGAAACTAGTACATGTAGTATGCATTCATGCAACTAACAAGTCAACCCAGCAGCCTGCCAGTTTTCTCGTATTTTTATATCCTTCCGTCAGTCATTTTGGTTTCTACCACCGCTAGTTTTTGTTTACTGTTGCCAAAGAGATCTTTGACTCTTTCTACATACGATGGCATTGTTGTCAAGCTTTAACGCGCGTCCAGTTTACAAATATAAAAAATAAAAATGAAAAAAATAATATAAAGAACAAAATAAAGAATAAATGTCAGTTGTTGTTTTTTTTTCATTTTTGTTGCAAAGTTTTGTAGATGACTTAACAAGTACCGTTTTATCCACATGATGCATGTAGTATCTTTGTATGTACGTAAAGTGTGTGCTACATTTTAGAACTTCTATTCGGTTTGTTTTTATATTTGCTACAAAGTTTTTTGCAAAAACATACACGGGAAGAAATAACTGAAATGCTTATTATAGGCATTACCTTGAATCGTTGCTGTAATAGATCCAACTTTTCGGTTTTACTAAAATTACTTGACAATTGTATAGGAGTTTGCAAGCTGAACTTCATTTTGAAGTTCTAATGAAGCTACAGACATAAGTTTTAGCAATAACTTCTTAAATAATTTTTTGACTGTCAAAGGAATCATTAAAAGTGAAAGTAAGTGAAAAAAAATAATTTTTTGGCAAAATGTTTTGGTCTTATTAATTTTTCATTTAAATATTTTAAGCTTTTTGATAGTTCGTCTTAAATAAATTAAAATGTTTTACAATTCTCACATTATTTATTAAAAAAAAATAAAAGATAATGTATTAATGTGTGTATTTAATAAACGAATCTAAAAGGAAGAGACTCAGCGGAAAAAAGACACACACACACACACACATCAAGAAATTGTTTGATTCAATTTTTACGCTTATTTATGCGCATTTCAACGCAATGATGCTGCAAATACTACATGACAGCAGCATGGTTGGCAGCAATACATAGTAAGTAGTACATACAACAACTGGTCTTTTGACTCCCTTATGGTGATGGTGATCAGGAAAGAATACATTTAAAAAAAAAAAAAAACATTTACTTTCAAACAGACATGCAACAGAATACAAACACTCACATATGCACATATGCGTAGTAAAAAGTGTTGTTGCACGTTAAATTTTTATTTGAACTTGTGAACTTCATGCTGCAATGTTTTTTTGTCCACAAAAATTTCATTTTTTATGGATTTTTCTTATTTTATTTTGGTTATTTCCTTTAGAGAATCCATCATTCGTTGTCGTGTCCATCATCATTATCGCCTTTATTTGCAACATCATGATTTTCATCATTATGAAGTTTGTTTTTCTCTTAATGGTAATCGTCATTATTGGCCATCATCAATTGTTGCATCATCAATTTGGGAAAGAAGAAGACGACGAAAAAAGAAGAAGGTTGACGAGTTGGTTGCATTTAATTTTCTTATATTTTGTTTGTTTGTTTTTTATGTTGTTGTTCTTATTGTTGCAGTTGATTTGTTTGCATTTGTTAGTTCTTGTCTTGTCATGGTCAATTTTGTTTGATTTTTCTTGTTATTTTCTGTTTTTTATTTTTTACATTTTTTTTTAGTTTTACTCAAATTTATCTTCGTCACATGTGCGTGTATTCCAACATAAGTCCAACGAAAAAATAGTTTGATGAATATTTATTTACATGAAAATTTTGCTTAAAAAAAAATGTGAATAGAGTTCTTCATAAAAACTTGTTACTAAATTGAAATCTTTTTCAAACTTTTAACTTTCAGCATCAATAATACAATAGAATGAACATGAATTGTATTGAATGTAAAACATTCAACATCAATCGCGGAAGTTATTGAGAAATAAATAGGGATTTTATGGTTCTTTTTAAAAAAATGTTTTTAATAAAATTATAACTCAAATGATTTTCTACTTTTAACCTTAAATCATAAGCGTTTTCTAGGCTATATATAGTGGGCGGAGCAAAATCATTTATGATAAAATTAAAAAAAAATGTTAATGATAATATTTGTCTATATTTAATAAAATTTTAATATTTTTTCAACTTTTTCTTTAATTTTTTTCCGAAATTTTTATTTATTCATTTTTTAATTTTATTGTGTTTTGAAATTTTATTAAAAAGAAAGTGGAAATAATTATTTATCTTCTAATTGAGTGGTTGGATTTGCTTCAAATTTAGCAGAAGAGTTTATAATGCTTGGAAAGGGTACCTTAAGACCAAAGCTAAAATAAGGCTCCTAGACTACAGTTTAAATTTTACAACATTGTTACATATTTTCCTGGTATTATGATACAACTTTGAAAATTCCAACCCCATTTTAAAAAAACACCTGCCAATTGTTTTACCCTCTCCGCCGTCGTTGTTACACTATATAATTTAAAATATATTTCTAAATTCTTGATAAAATATATTCATATCTTTTAGTATATATAAAATATATCTTTTAGTTATTTTGTTAAAAAAAAGGACTAACAGCAGTGGTTCCACTTTTTTTAATAATTGTGTAATTTTTGAAATTTTGAAGTGCTTTTGAGTTAATTTAGCGCAGAATCAGAGGGAATTAGATGACAGACCATTGTTCAGTATCTCAGGTATTTTTTCTTAACGAATTAATTTTCGATATGAGAGGGCTTAATAAATATTCAGGCGAAATAAATTTATATCCCATTTTTAGTCTTTTTTTTATTTTTTAACATAGAGGAGATGTTGCCCCTAAAAGCCCCTTAATGTTTTTTTAAATATTTGCCATAATATTACTGCAAGAATCATTTAAATATATGAATCTGTTAAAATGCATATATAGGAAATCCGGAAGAGCTTGAGTCAAAGCCCAAATGTATGGAACCTGAAACTTTTTGGTATCTTATTCAGTGTTCTAACCAACTACTTGTAAATTAATCTGCTATTATATTATAAGACCTGATTTACCCGGCGTTGCGCGGGTTTTATTGAATAATAATGTAAATTAAAATTAATTTTTTTATGAAAAATTTTTCTACAGTAGAGGATATTTCAACATAACATGGAATCCGTTTTGACGGGGAACACTGACTTCGAAATTCTTTTTCGAAAGAAATTTTCATTACTTTAGGACCATGTCTCTAAATTAAAAATCATAGAAAATTAAGAAATGTACCACCAAACAAAAAGATATCATAAAATCTCTTCTTATGGGTTCACATTTATTTGTTACTACATATCATTTTAGAAAATTCAATAAGTATCATTCAAATAACAAAAAAGTACCACGAAGTCCTTTCTTATGGATTCTTGTTAACTCAAGACCAAATATTCCTAATTTCATGTTTCAGAACTGTAGAAAATTCAAAAAGTACCGAAGAACGAAAAAGTACCAATAAGTCCGCATTTGTGAATTCTTTTACTACAGGAAATTCAAAAAGTACCATTAGAAGAACAAAAAAGTACCATAAAGTCCGCTCTTGTGTATTTTTTTTCCCATATAGGAAAATATATATTTAATTTCATGTTAAATATTACAGGAAATTCAAAAAGTACCTTTAGAAGAACAAAGAAATACCACATAGCCCCCTGTTATGGATTCACATTCACTGGGACCACATACCCTAATTTCATATTTCTAGGTTCATAATTTTAGAAAATTCAAAAAGTATCATTCAAATAACAAGAAAGTACTACAAAGTCCCCTCTTATGAATTCCCATTAACTAAGGACCACATATACCAAATTTCAGGTTTCTAAGTTCATAATTACAGAAAATTAAAAAGTACCATTAGAAGAACGAAAAAGTACCAAAAAGTCCACCTTTGTGAATTCTTTACAACATCGGACCATGCGTTTTTTATTTCATGTTTCTAGCTTAAATATTACAGAAAATTCAAAAAATACCATTAGAAGAGAAAAAAGTATCAAAAAGTTCCTCTTCTTGATTTCTTACTCATAGGACCACATATATTTAAGTACCACAATTTGCATATCCATATTGGGCTACATTTCCTTAATTTCATGTTTCAATATTTACATTAAGTTTGAACAAAATGCAATTTCCTGCCTTTACCCCTTTTCTTTTGGTACTTTTTTTCACCCATCGATGTATCAAAAATTGCATTCCAATAAATTTCTAAATTGTAGTAGCATCCCATATTAAAATCCTCATGCCCCTTAAACCTTAAACGTTTAAATTTCTAAAAAGTACCGAATTTGTATTTCCCATTTTTTGATAAGTTATGAATACAACATAGATTTTATCTGTATGTTGATTGGTTTCAAAGATACATATGGTGCCAAAAAAGTACCAAAATGCAGCTTTTACCCGTTTTATACGTAAAACGACTGATTTTTAAAAAGTTCCAGACACCTATCCAATTATTTTCTAAATGAATAACGATAACTATACAACTTTTTTGCATCATTATTAGTTTGCGAGTTAAAACTTATAACCTTATAACTTATAATGTTACGGATTTTTCACGTTTTTACCACCTAAACATTCGAATTTCCAAAAATCCCGTGTAAATGGATCTATATGGAGGGAGACCTACCTACGTTCTAAATTTCGTCGCTGATTCACATTTTTACCCCCTAAACATTCGAATTTTAAAAAAATTCCGTCTAAGTGGATCTATATGGAAGGAGACCTACCTACGTTCCAAATTTCGTCGCTGATTCCTCATTCGGCCATTTGGGCTGTGGGGTGATGAATTAGTCAGTCAGTAAGATTATTTATTTATTTATTTCTATATTTCTATTTACGAAAACGGTAACTTGTAAATCTACAAAATTAATAAATTGCTCTTAAAACCGAAATTTAAATTTCCGCTGCCATATTAAGAGATATTTTTTCATTAATTTTCCAAATCATTATATATAAATTTTTTAATAAACTTTTTTTCCGAACACTACACATACCAAAACCACTCCCTGTAGGCGTCTTATAACTACTGTTTTTTTTTAATATTTTTTTCTTCTATTATAAAAGGCTTATAACATAAAGTCAAATTAAGAAAAAATATATACACATCTAAGCTTAATATGTGGGCAGAGGTTTTATTGGTTTTACATTTTTTTTTCTTGTAAGAAAAATTTTAAATTTAATGCGTTTTACGCAATAAATTTTTATGATCAAAATCTAACATTCATTAGAAAAGTTATAAACACGCGTAAGTTGCAAATAGTTGGTAAATAATAATTTTTTTATTAGAAACGTTTAATTTAAGCTGCTTATACACTGAAAACTATAAAAGAATTTAAATGCATTTATGTATGTAAATGATTTAAAAATAAAATTTAAAGCGGCTTTAATTTCTAATGAATTGAAATGATGGTAAAAAAATGAACAGTGGGTTTGGCAATTAAAGTTTAAGTAACAAAAATTCAAGTCTATTTATCTGCAGTTAAATTTTGAAGGACTTCCTAAATTCTTAATAATGCAGGATTTTTTTTCTAAACCAATTTTGTTATAAAGAAGGTGAATTTGTTTGATATTAAACCATTTTCCTAGAAGTTATCTTTTGCTATAAGTTGGGCTTAAAATATTTTCACAAGAATAGCAACACAAATAGTTGCTATAGTTGAGTTGTACTTTAACTAAATACAGAAATTAAATTTTGATTACTTGTTCTAGGAAATATTTTAATAGGAATGTTTATGACTACTATGAAGTTCATTATCATTTTAGCAAGTATTTATGACAATTGCTAAAGATATTATTACTGTAAAGAATTTTTATTAAAACTAATAAATGTTGCATGTCTAAAAATTTGATTACTTAGGCACGAGATGCTAGAAAAACTACAGAAAAAAGAAATCTATGTGTTTACACTAACCATGAAATTTAAAAGGAAATATTTTTCATAAGAATTATGATGAGAAATGATTACAAATACGAAATTATGAAATTCAATTTATAAAGTTTAATTATTTCAAAAATAAGAAAAAAAAACATCACTTACCCCTTTATTTATGTGAAATTTTCCTTATATGTAGTTGAGAGAGAGAGAGAGATCGACAACTTGTGGTCTTTTCATATTTTTGTTTTCTTAATTATTAGCAACAAATGTTTTCAACTTTTACAATGTCTTGTTGCTTCCTTTTAAGATGAACAGCAGCATGAGAGGGAGAGAGAGAGAAAATATTCCATTTATTTTATTTGGATTGGGATTTGTGTTGTTAAAAACTGTTGCATCAAATCTGTGGCAAGTCCATTGCTTGTTGCTGGCTGCGTTTACACAATAAAGGAGGCACACAGAAGTAATTTGCAATCATCAACAAATTGTAGACAATTTCCGCAATTACATTGAATTGTAAATGCAAGATTCGCACAAACACAAAAACACACACACACATTGACTCACAACTAAAAAGCAACAAATATTAAACAATAGTTTTGGAAAGCAGCCAGTTTTGTAGATTATGTAGCACAACAAAAACAAAAAAAAAACGTAAAATAAAAAAAATCGGTTAAAACTTTTCTTTCTTAACTGTTGTTCTTTCAAGGATTTTTGGTTTGTAATTTTATTGTTTTTATTAAAGTTTAAATTTAAATCCTGTCATCAAAAACTATTGCTTGACAAATTTCTTCCTTTTTTTTCCCCCAAATATATTTTTCTTGTTGATGATTATTATTATAAAAAATAATGTTCTTTTTGAAGTTTTAGGAAAAAGTTGTTTAAAAAATGACAAAAAATTCTATTTATTCATTGTTGTTGATTTAAAAGTTTTATTTTGTTTTTAAAAAGTGTTTATTTTAGTTTTATTGTATTTTTTTATTTTATTTCAATCTGAAGTTGTCTGTAAACTGTGGCACTTGTTTTTTT
>MINK01009950.1:0-12948 GCA_001735545.1 Phormia regina
AAGGATCGTTGCAAACATTTCGTTTTTCTTGAACATTGTTAATGGAAATATTGATTCCGGATATCTCATTAGTAAAGTATTCATTAATGTTCCAAATAGTAACTTAGATTATATATTCCAATTTATATCGATTTCTTTAATTGTAATTTGTTCTAAGCTGTTGTAGAATCCATAGCTGAATTAATAAAAAAAATTAATTAATTAATAAATAAAAAAATAAGTAATGCCAAAGAACAAAAAACAAATGTGAAGTAACATCAAAGAATAACATCAAAGAAAGAAATCAAAAAATGTGATAAAATCTGTGATATCTACAAATGTAGAATATAAGGACAGTTATGAAACAGCAATTAAAAAAATATTTTGTAAATAGTATAAAAGAAATAATAGATAATATAGAATATGTGTAATATGTAAATCAAATATTTATGATAAACTGTAGATTTATATTTCGAGAAATAACAAGAATAGAACTTAAGAATTTATGTTATACGGCATTTACATTGAAAAAAAATCTTGTTTAAATGCGATTTTAATTGAAATCTACTTATTTTATTAGATTTTACACTAAATTTTCCATATAAATCATAATCTATTTTGTAACGAGATTTTATCGAAATCTAATAAATTTTAAGTAGATTTTCAAAAATAACGTTTTTCAACACTACTTTTCCTTTGGAGTGATTGTAAAATGCAACACTGTCCTAAATAAAAATGACAATTGTTTACAAAAATATATATACAAAATTTATATAGAGTAATGAAAAAAAACAGTATTTTATTTTAAATAAATTAATATTTTCTTTAAAATTAAAACAAAATATATTTGATCTTGTTGTTTATGCGATGAATTTTCATTAAGTTTCATGTAATTAATTATTTGCCATCTAATTGTTAAGAGCAATCCACCAAACGTGAACGTAAATGCAGTATAAGAACATAAAAAATAAACCGGATTATAATAATATTGATATAAATATGATATTAGACAATTGGAACTTGATTGGAGAAGTGTTGCTAAAAATTATAAATAAATCTTTAATAACGGGTATATTTCCTGAAAATTTAAAAACGTCAATGCTGACGCCAATTGGAAAGGTTGCTAAAACAAATGAATGTGAAGAATTTACACTAATAAACTCACCAAAAATTATGTGAAAAAAATCATCTTGAAACAAACAATATTTTATTGAAATATCAATCTGGTTTCCGAAAAAGATTTTCATGTGAAGCGGTAGTAAATTACATCACAAATAGATGGAAATGTAAAGGCAGAAATAAAAAAATTATGGCAATTTTCCTCGATTTTAAAAGAGCTTTTGAAACAATAGACAGAAAAATATTGCTAAAAAATTATATCACTACGGAATACAAGATAGAGAATTAAATTGGTTTGAATCATACCTGACAAACAGAAAACAAATAACAAAAGTGAACTGCAAAAAATCCAAGACAATTAATAATGAATATGAAGTACCAAAAGGTTCTATTCTTGGAGCTTTACTATTTAGAATTCATATGAATGATATGCCGGCTGTAATGGACAAAAATGAAATAGTACTATGTGCGGACGATTGGGACATAGGTACACATCAGATTTTTATAGAACCTGCCATGATGTTGAGGAGCTAGAGACAGTAGAGCTGTAGGGCTTCAGCAGCTGTGTTTGGAAGCTACATACTACATGAACTAGGCGAGATTAATGGCAAAGGACTTGGGTTTGTAATGGGAATAAAAAGACTTAGGAACAATCACAACTGATTGATTGGGTATAGATTCCACTTTTTCTTCGTTCTACCTCTTTCTATATTTCTTTATTATTATCGTCTATCTCTATTTGCTCCTTTTTCTACCATAAAGGGAAAAAGGCCTCTGGGTATATGTGTGTATACGCAGCTCTTTTTAACATAACCTAATCATATGCGGACAATTCCCTAATAATTAATATAGCGGATACAGATGAGCAGTGCCTAGAGAACATATCGTTAAATATTAAAATAAATATGAGCAACTGTATTGAATTTAAAATTAATAACAAAATCATTGAAATAGTAGTAGACAAAATAAAATATTTAGGATTCATAATCGATAAAAACATGAATTTTTATGATCAGTATATATGTAAACAAATCAGCAAAAAAAGTTTTTTAGAAGGATTAGGAATCAAATACCACCAATCACTGCAATAAATATATATAATACAATAATTAAACCACATTTTGAATTCGGGTCAACCGTTTTATACACCTGCTGCACAAACATACAAATTGAAAGGTTGCAGAAATTACAAAATAAAGCTATGCGATCAATAGATATACTTCGATACAACACAGAAAAAACTAAATTTAAAATTCAATAATAAAATTCATAAAGTCAATAATTTTTTTTTTACTAAAAGAGGACCTATGACGAAATACATAAAAACAAAGCTCTAATTCGTAAACTATTTATTGAAAATATTTTAAAATTTTCTTTATAAAAATAATATATTATTTATTAAATTCAAATCAGTAAATTGTTAGAATTTAAAAAAATATTGTTTGGATTAAAAAAAAATATCCAAACATGTAATTTTATTGAATCAACAATTTTTTATTAAATAAAAAGATAAATAAATAATTTTAATAAACAGTTAGATGCATCCTATCTCTCCAATTGTTCCACGGTGGACCGACACCTATAAAATTGGATAATATTATTTAACAAAATAAATATTCAGATACTTAAGACATATGCTGAAAACTTACCGAAAAATATATATCGTGTTCTTAAAGTAGAAAGGCATCACTATATTAAGCCAGAAACTCTTTCCCAATCGAATGCTGCTCGTTACGTTGTGGGTCCGACAAACTGTGCTTTAGAAATATTGGAATAACACAATGGAAACCATTTATTGAATCTAAATAACTGAATTACTTTTATATACATGGTAAAAAAGAAGATATCCAGAAGAGCCACAGTTCGCAGAATTTTGACTCAAAAACGGGAGGAACTTTCAATCAATAATCGTAGGAAGCACTGCGTTTTACCAATTTTTAGAAACTTTATGTACAGCCGAAAATTCTTTTTAGAAACCCTAGAATAATTTTATAAGTGACATTTAGATAAACTCCAACTTATTAATATGTAGAACATAGCTTACCCCTGAATGTCCACAAAATATTGTATAAAAATTATTTTAATAAATATATTTTCTTTTTATTTACTTCTTGTCAAAATTTATTCAAATGCCATTAAGTTTTCAAAATATTAACGACCAATAACATAAATTATTAAATCAAATAATTTATTAATAAAATTTAATTCTTTATTTGTTAAAAAAAATACAGAAAATTGTTTTTGTTTTTTTATATTGAGTTGAAAAATATTTACAACCAATAAAATAAAATATTAAAACCAAGTAATATTTTTTTTATTGAATTTAATTTAAATCCAAATAACGATTTAAGAAAAATTTTAGTCATAATTTTTTCTGTAAATATATGCTTGACACTTGAAATCGATGAATATCAGACAAATGCTCCAGTTTAACACATGTATTCTTATCTTTAAAATGAAAATGGGTTATGCGCCTGAATACAAAATACTTTCATATGTGAATGAAATCCAAATTATGTTCAAAATAGGTCTTATGAATTGGAGGAAAAAAACAAAGATTAAGATTTTTAACAAACAGTGAAATTTAAAACAAATGTGAGTGTAAAATATAGTAAATATTGTGTTAATTATAAATTTAATTTGTTTTAAATAAATTTTAAAGTTTTATTTCATTTATTACAGGTTGGCAGTTTTAATGACATTGCTTGTTGATACCATGGCCGTTCTAAGCAAGAGGGGCAGGCATTCTGGCAAGAACTTACCAAAGCACTGAACGCACTAGGGCCATGAATAAAAAATTTCACTTCATGGAAAAAAAGTATCACACTGTGGATTGAGCCATTCCTACGGTACAATTTGCGCCTACTCCGTGTTGATAGCTTCATTCAGCGAAGAATCTCAAAAAAGCTACTACTGTTGAATCCATTTCTTCTGAAAATAATAACAAATACTTCATTTTTCTTTCACAAATATCAATAAGAAAGTATAGTATCACCTCAAGTTCTACAATTTCTTCATACACGAATAATTAACTTCTTTTTTTCTTTTGGTACTTTAGTTGTTTTTTATTTAATTTATGTTTGTGATTCAAATTTATCAGTGTTTTTGTGTTAAATTAAATTTTTTATAAAATTCAATTGTTTTCCGTTTCTATTTCATGCGTTTCATAGTAAAATAGCTAGACTGAACATACACTTGTCTTCTTCTATTTTTCGGTAGATTATCACAAAACTTCAGAAATTTATTTATTAACAACTGATATTTACAATGATAGTGAAAAAAATGAAATTAACCCTTAAACGACCTTGGGGTCAAAATGACCACGATGTTTTAAAAACATGCCATTAATTCAGCAAATTGAAAAAAATGGGTATTAATCCTTTTAAAATAACTCTTTTGGTGTATCACTTAGATCAATCATACTCACCGTTCCTCAGTTATGAGGAAATATACAAAAATAATTGCTTTACTATGGGAGAAATATTAGACACGCCCATTAAAAAAATTCAGGCTGTTGACCAGTGCTATATAAACACCTTAAAAAGAATGATATGATCTATAGACACTATGAACTAATTTATATAGATCGGGGTGAATTATTAGAAATCACAGGAAATATAATCAACATTGTTTTGAATTTTATGTAAATAAAAGTTTATTCTTGGAGAAATTTAATAAACTCATAGATGTAGGTTTTAGTATATTTTTTTACGTATGGATCTGTAAAGAGAATCGTGACTGGCTTCGCTTTTCATCAACACGAAACGAACACAACAAAATCATTTAGGATGTCCTGGAAGAGTGTAGCATGGCTAACAGTGTCAAATGCCTTTGACAAGTCAAGCGTTCTTTCACAAAGCCTTTGCTGGTTTAAGCCATGTGAAGTCCGAGTGGTGATGGCGGTTAATGCTGTAGTGATGCTGTGCTTTTTCCGGAAACCATGCTAGTAGTTGGCGTGTCAGCTGGGGCAGAAGAAGAGCTTCGAGTGTTTTCGCTACTGGCAAGCGCGGATCCCCGGGGAGGGAAAAAAGGAAATTTCCCTCCCCAAAATTAAAATGCTTAATGGAAAATATATACTAAAACACACATTTTAAGGAAATAGTTGAGAAAATTATTCTATTTTCCTTCCCAAAAAGCTGGAATTGGATCCGCGCCTGGTTACTGGTGATAAAAGGGATATCGGCGTGTACGATGATCCCTCGCTCGCGATTATCTTGAGTTTTAAAAATGGGATCACTCGACCCATTTTCGAGGCATCGGGTATATTTAAGCTTCTGAGGGACAGTTTAAAACCCAAACTAAGATTCTCGACTACCCGCTCACCAAGGTGTTTTAGCATCAGCATAATTGTTGCGTCTTCATGTGTAATTACACATATCGTGTGTAATTTTTATTTACATGTATAGCCCATGTATAATTAGTTTCATGTAGTAATGAAGTTAATTTCTGAATTACTTGCTACAAACAATTTGGCTTTAAGGTTAGTAGATGATCTTATATCAGTAATAGAGTCATCTTTTCAAGACTCAGATATAATAAAAGGTATAAATCTACATACAACAAAAGCTACTGCTTTAATAAAAAATGTTTTAGAGCCATTTTTTCCCGTGAGTTGTACGACACTCTATATTTTCAATTATAATCGATGAAACTACTGATAGAAGCGCTACAAAACAAATAACATTTATCGTTATTTTTTATAATGAAAAATCGTCATGTACTCAATATTAATTTTTTAACGGACGGAACATAGTCATTATAGAGCTCCAACTCCGCATCCCCTGACTGCCCTACACTGCACGGTGTTGTGGATAACGAAGGCGATGCCTCCACCGTTGCTTCTGGTGCGGTCTTTTCGGAGGACATTATAACCATTATAGGTTTGCAGACCGGAGTTATTCGTCAGTTTTGTCTCCTGGACCGCGGCGACCACGATTTTGAGTTGTTCCACAAATCAGATTATATCAACTATTTTCCTTTGGAGGCCATTGCAGTTGAGCTGCAAGATGGATATCACACCAGGTCTTCGGACTACAATCATCGGTGTGAACGGCGACAGTTGATGGTGTTGCTGCTGCAAGTGTTATAGATGCTGCTGTTATAGTTGTGATTGCGGTGGGGATAGTGGTGGAGTGGCGTACGATGATGATGACAACGACGTCGATGAATTACGTCGCCTTTGGCAGCAAGGGGCAACATAATTTTTCGACCATTCCCTTTCGTTGCTAAGTCCGGAACAGTTACTGAGGTGACAACAGCCCAAACAAGTGTTGCACCTAAATTGGGTTGCGATGTGGTGCAATCGGTTCTGGCAAATAGTGCAGAACCATGGTCCGGGATTTACTTCAACTCCGGCACGGACCAAAAGAATGCCGAAAGGTGCTGCTCCAAGATGAAAAATTGTAACGATGTTGTTGCTGAGCTGACAACCCTTGGCCGAAATATTTCGGGTCATTCCGGCGCGTAGAACCGGCTGTCGTGGGAATGAGATGTAGCGATTTAGGATTCGGTTATCCCAGGTGGTTGAAA
Organism: Phormia regina; assembly: GCA_001735545.1. NCBI lineage: Eukaryota > Metazoa > Arthropoda > Insecta > Diptera > Calliphoridae > Phormia > Phormia regina. The sequence goes on from MINK01009950.1 coordinate 6,628, forward strand.
TTTAGAGGCAAATTTTATGCCTCTAAATCCTAAAAAATAATTTGCAGAGTGCAGATAATATGTACATACAATAATATTTTTTTATTTATTTATTATTCTTCAATAGCATAACAGAGCCCAATGGGCCATTAAGAGTTAACAAATTTATCACTTAACAAAAAAAAAAACTCAATAATAAATACAGTATAATAAATAAATTAATAAAAATTATGTGTAAAAAACGTATACGTATATGAAGAGAAGGAAAGGAGTATATAAAGATTAGAGAAAAGGAAATGAATCTCAAGTGCAGATTGTCATAATATCATGAATCAATTATAAATCATTATTTTGAAGATAAAGTAAAGTTTTTCTTTTAAAGGTATCACGTGAAAGTTCAAATGATCTGAGTAAATTGGGTAAATGGTTAAAAATTCTACACGAACATGAAATGACCGCTCCAAGGTAGGAGTTAGTCTCGGTATAAGTATTTAGCGATGGCGGATGGAACGACTAAATGAAAAAATGAATTTAAATACAAAATATTATCTGAAGTATAGATATTATAAAAACAGAACAACAGTTTGGATTTCAAATAGCTCAAAAAAAAAAAGCAGAAACATGACAACGTCGTCGTAAACAGAAGAGATAACGAATTACCCCGTTAAACAACATAATAAGTTTCTTCATATTATAGCCAAAGGTACCACTATATAACTCAATGTCATACAAAAATATAGGCATAACTAAAGAATGAATTATAATGATTTTAATATTCATAGGTAGAATTAAATTAACATTATAGATTTTACGTAATGTGTAGTTTACTCTGGATATTACAAAATGTATGTGTCTATCAAAATTGAGTCTATTATCAATCCACAAACCAAGACATTTGATATGGTCAACAAACTCGATTTTAGCATCCTTAAATTCAATATCCCTAACGGAAAACCAAAACGCATAGCTTTAGTTTTCATAAAATTTACAACTAACTTATTCTCCTCCATTCAATTAGTAATATTGAAAATAATGTAATTAATGATTTGTTGCATTACATCTACAATTTGTCTTTCACCACAAAATAGAAAGAAGCATTTCTTTTTGATCTGCATAAGCAAATGGAATGCAAGACGGATTAAGTTCAAAGATACTAAAAATATCATTAAGATAAATATTGAACAGTAAAGGTCCAAGTACAGAACCTTGGGGCACACCACTTGTGACAGGTAAAACAGTTGAAATTTGTTTACCAACAGATACATATTGATAACGATTGCTAAGAAATGAGAATATAAGCCAACAAGATAACGACAAAAGACTTCTGTTAAATTTGATTTCTGTAAGGTCCATTGATAAAAGAATATTAAAATTGTTTCTACTTAAAGAATACCGTATAGTATTATAGTATAGTATATAGTATTAAAACTAAAAGGAGGTTTAATACTATAATGCGCATTATGGCGCATCACTGAAAAGTGAAATTTCATCTATATAGCTTAATAACTGATTTTTAAGCAAAACTTCCACCAATTTAGACATAATCGGTAGAATAGAAATTGGACGAAAATTAGGCATTAAATTAATTTCTTAATAAGTACCACTTTTCCATTTTTCCAACCCATTATAAATGTTGAAGTTTAATGATAAATAAAAGGAAATACTAATTTCACAAATTTAATTTAAATACCATCGCCACCAACAGCTTTAGACTTTATTGATTCTAAAGCAGTTAAAATTTCATCAAGGTCAACATTACGAAAAGAAAATCTGGCCTGATTCGAAAAATTGGATTGATCCAAATCTGTAAAAATTTGATTGGACGAATAGTAATAATTTAAATCATTAACATTAAAATGACCTACATCAGTAACAGTCTTACCTATACCATTAGCACGAAGTATATTCCAAATTTGATCAGAGTTTTTGTTGTTAAATAAATTAGCATGAGCCCTTGTTTTTGCATTACGAATAATAGTTTTTGCATGATTTCTCAGGCGACAAAATTGTCTCCAATTCTCATCTGTCTTATTCCTTAAATAGGTACGATATGAAGGATTTCTTTTTGATGTTACCAACGATAACGATTCGAAAACAAATCTGATTTGACCAAACTTTAAATTGTACAAATTTGCTGAAATATAAAATACAATAATTATTAGTCCTTATATCAAACTTTTAAACGTCATAAGTGGCTGCATTATTTTAAAGTTATTTAAAGTTAAATTTTAAAAATAAATGCAATTTAATGATGTTAAACTAGAACTCTTTCTAATGACACCAAAATTTATTTTATAGTACCTGTAAGTTACCTAGTTATGAAACCCTTACAGTCCAAGGGCGCTATAACATAAATACTCTAGACTTAGCAAACTATAACTTGGTAGTGTATTTTAGCCTTAATTGTGTCAAAGTTGTATATTAATCTGACATAAATAATTACAAACAAATTTCTGTGTTGTTGAATATTAATATTCTTTATTCTTTTCTTTCTGGTTTTTCTTCTTACTTTTCTTTCTATGATGAAATTTACTTTTTTGTTAAAACACGATAAATTAAAGAAATTGTACATTTAAACAGAATAAACAACTAAAAAAAATTGTATAAATTATTAATATGTTCATTAAAGTGTAAAGCATTATAAAATGATTGGTGGAAGGTTTTAATTTAAAAATATTGTTTTTTTATATATAATTTTAAATATTTATATTATACACTAAACTAAGGGGAAAAAAACTAAATAATTTTGTGAAAATAAAAAAAAAAGAAAAACTAAATTATAAATGAAAAAATTAAACAAGAATTCTTAAGCAGGCATAAATTGAATTGTTGTTAGTAATACATTTTAAATAGTTAAAGTGTTATTTATAAACTTTTGTGTTTGTTTTATTAATGAAGTTTTTATATAAATTAGTTTATTGTTTTTAATTTTCAAAAAAAAAAACTTGTTGATTTATTTTTCTTTAAATAATATTCAGCATTTTATTCATAATGTGGTAATAAATTATTTGTTTGACTTTAATTCTCTTAATGTCTGTTGCTCTAATATCTGAGACATGGCTATATTTGTTATTTTTTTTATTTAGTTTTATTTTATATAACATCCAAATTTATTAAAAATTGTGGCAGTTTTAATATATTTACTGTAACGTTCATTTTAAAAGAAAACAGACATTTAAAACTTTCCCTATAAATTCACCAAAATTAAATACGTTTTTTATTATGTTGATTTTTTTATAATTTGTGTTTTTTTTTCTTTTTTTTTTATACAAAATCATATTTAAAGCAAATGAAAAATTTTATTTTTAAAGAATTTATTAGTTTTGTTCTCATCTTTTTAAAAAGCATGAGCAACTTATTTTTTTGTTTTAAAAATTAAATTCTTTCTTTTTTGTATTTGTTTTATTTACTAAATTATAATGTGTTTTAAAGTTTTGTTTTTGTTTGTTTTTGTTGTGGTTGTTCTAACTTAATACTTAGGTAACTATAACTAACATTTATTAAAAGAATCTGTTTTTATTTTTTAAATTATTTTTTATATTTTGTTTTTATCCAAGTCATTTTTATTTACTTTAGTGGAATATTTTTATTTAATAATTGAAAAGTTTTGTTTTCGTAAAATTTTTTTACAGTTCCACAAAAATATTGATTTCTTAATGATAACTTATTAAGATATCTAGATATTTTATTTTGTTTTTTTGTTGTTAGTTGTCGACATTGTGATTTAAAATTGTTAATGATGATGTTTTACAGTCTGACGCGGCTGGCTTTTTTTTTAGAGGAAATAATCCGCCTGAGGCTTTTTAGATGGTATACCTCGACTTTCTTGAGGTGCTGCTTCGAAAATGACAAAATCACGATGCAGGTACTCATTTAATTCTAAAATAGCTGCTACATTACCACATCTGCAAAAAAATAAAATAGATGATGTAATAAATATTGTTAAAAAGAAATATGATTTACTAAAAGTTTTTACTTTTTTATTTCATTCATTCCCTCATTCAGTTGGTAAGAAACTAGTCTATTGACCGTAATCGGTCCACTTAATCTACTAGTTTTTGTGAAATATCAAACTCTATGACCAAACCTTTATTTTTAACAGAGAAAATATAAACCTAACCAATGTTAGAATTTAATGCTTATGGGTACATTAGGGTGCTGTACACTAAAGTGTCCCGATCAACTCCTTTTTTTATGATTATGATGCAGAAAGACTACTGAGACGATTATTATACGTAATGACTATTGTACGTGATTAGTTCTTGTCATGTTCCTTTGTGAATGTGACCACTATCATTAAAAATGTATAAGAAATTAATTGAAAAATGATTGTTGTGATATTTTTTCAAATTATGTCAAATTTAGATTAACTACTTATTTCTCTATGTCGAACTAAAAACTTGCATTAAATATTTAAAATCCAACATGTTTTTGAAAATATTTCTGTAATCAAAAATTATAAAAGCATTGTGAAATACGTCCTCTATCGTTATTGCTTGGTTAATTAACACATGCGTTCTGCATACCTTAAAGTTTTTGCTTTTGACAAGCGGTTGTTGCCCAATCACTTCAAGGAAGGGTTGGGCACAATCGTTCATTTTACTGTTTCGTTCAAATCGTTCAAAATTGAAAATGATTCGGTTCGTTCATTTCGATCATTGATCATACTCTGAACGGTAAGCGTGTCAGTGTATAGAAAACAAATGAAACAGAGTCTGAACGATTAATGTTTAAATGAAGGGACAAGAGATGAAACTGAAAATATTGTTTCAGTTGTTTCTTACAAGATTTTATTAGCAAAAATTAATGGATAAGAATAATTTTAAATTGGTTTTTAAAAATTATTTATGAAAGTATAATATTATTAAGAAAATAAATACATAAATTAAACTAACAATTGACTTACAGATTAAAACATTGCAGATTAAAAATTATAAAATCCCCAAAAAACCAAGTACACTCAAACACACTTGTCCATGCCACAAGATCACTAATTAGTTCGAAAATAAAATATGTCCTACTTATCTATGGTAAATGTGCCAAAACTCATCTTAAAAAAATTTAGTCTATTTATCACACAGCAATAAGGTATATCCTAAGAGCCTATAGAACAACACCAACAAAAAATCTATTAAAAGAACAAGTGTAAAAAAAATTCATCAACACAAACCCACAAAAATCAATAAGCCAACAACAATATATTTCTAGATCAATTAACTTATTATAACAAAAATCATACATCTGATGAAATATTTCGTAAATTGTTTAAAGATTCAACAACTAATTTTCTAAATTCAAATTGGACTATATTATACACAGATGGCCTCAAATCATTAAATGATACTTCATATACTGTAATAAAATCAGATGATGATATAATAAAACATGATCTTCTTACAGAACCCGCAACAGTTTTTGATGCTGAATCCCAAGCAATCTTAGAATGTATTAATTACATTAAAAGCTCTAAAGGCAAGCACATCATCGCTACAGATACTTTCTCGATCTTTCAAGCTATACAAAATATAAACAATTTTAGCAGATCTTGCTGCTAAGACAGCAGCCAAATCACCTCAAAGCCTCAAATCACAAAACAACTTATAAAACTTGAAGAAAAAAAATACAAATCTATTCAAAATTCCTGGGAAGAATATCACCATAATTATAAATCCATAAATCCTGAGGGGTCACCACTTATATTCCCAACAACAAACAAACACATTTATGAACAACATTTTTACCAGAATCCGTCTTGGTCGCACAAATCTTACGCATAGTTACTTGCTAGATGGATCACCACAACCAACGTTCAACTTCTGTAACCAAAATCCACTAACAACAATCCACTTAATCGCCGAATGCCCAAAACTTCAAGCTAAACGGGATCTAATATTCGCTAATGTTAACCCCATAGAAAATCTCAAATGTCCAACAAAAACAAATGTTACGAATATTATAAATTATTTTAGAAGTATTAATTTGGTATTTAGCTAATTCTTTCTGCACAATTTTATTTTACAAAATAAGCAACTTAGGCTGCTAGTGATTTTTTCATTTAATTATAATTTTAATTGTAGTTAAATATAATAAAATAAAGAAGAACGAGAGAAGAAGGTATAGTCGGTCCAGACCAACCATATGATACCCTACACCATTGCCTATGTGTACCAAAATTCGGGAAGGAGCCAATCATGTACCCATACTTGTATTGAGTTAAAAATAAAAACATACTATTGCAGAGTATTGCGTCGATACTAAGATTCACATGTATTTATGTACTTTCTGGTGATTCCCGAAATTGGGTCTTATATGGGAGCTATGGTCAATTATGGACTGATCTTC
>MINK01009959.1:0-14695 GCA_001735545.1 Phormia regina
ACATATGATTTTTTTGGCACAAGGACGAAGCCTATTGATTTTGGTCATAATCGGCCCATACAAATGTTCTCCCGGAAGAGAGTTTTAACACTCAAAGATACCTTAAAAATTGAAATATTTTAATGAAAATTCATATAAATAAGTAAAGCGTAAAACTATGTGGTACTTTTTCATAATTTTAATAGTACTTTTTGAGTATTCTATACTATAGAACTTGAAACATGAAATTTCATGGCTATATGAGCTTAAGAATTACAGAGGGGAAACTTTGTGGTACTTTTTCGTTCTTCCAATGGTACTTTTTGAATTTTTTATAATATTGAACCTTCAAAAATGAAATTTAAAATATATGATCCTTAAGATCGCACTTTTTTTTAGTTTTCCAAAATATTAAATATAGAAACAAGAAATTAAAAATATATGATCCTATATGAATGAGTATCCATAAAGGGGACTTTGTGATACTTTTTAATTTTTCTAATAGTATTTTTTGAATTTACTACAGTATAGAACCTTGAAACATAAAAATAAAGATAGTAATAAGAATTCAAGAAAGGGAATTTTTCGTACTTTTTTTCATTTTCATTTTTAATAGTTATTAATATATTATTTTTTTAAAGAATGGTTTTTGAGGTATTTAGCTACGATCTTTGTATTATAGATTTAGACCTTTGTAGTTTCGAAGTAATAAATCTTATATATACGGTATTTTGAAGTCAATAGCTTTTCTTATTAAATGAAAAAAATTATTTTTTTAATAATTTTTGCAAGAGTGAAAGAACGTTATGTATTTTATATATTAAAAATTGTTTTTTTTCCATGAAATTTGCTCTCTTGCATTCGTTTTTGGACGGGCGGAAAGCAGTTTAGTGTCAAATCTTTCTAAATATATTGTTTTATGAAATATTGTCAACAATTTTATTATTCGATAAAAAAATATTACTATTTCCAAAATTCACCATTTTCGATCAATGCCTAAAATTGGGTGCAGGCCTAAATCAGTTCAAAGTTGAAATATATAGCGAAATATTTGTTATCTTAAACGGAACTTTGAGTAAAAAGTCTAGGCGCTTAGAGATAATCCAAAAATTCTTTCAGTATGTTATTTTGAAATATATATCAAATGACAGGATATTTAAAAAAAAATACTTCATATACCTCAGGATTTATTCCTGAAAGTCGAGCTAAAAAATAAAAAATTCAAGTGCAAATATATTTTTAACATGAAGAGATAACTTGGATAAATAACCTTATATTTTCATTATCCTGCCAAGCACATTACAGAAATATAAAAATCTTTAAAATCGGACTTCATTGTATAAGTTACGATTTTTTTTTAAACTTTTACATACTCGAGGTAGTCAACTTTGACATCTTGTAGCTTATCTCGCGTTGTCACAGGCTGACTACAAGAAGATTTTGCTGAAAGCTTAGGTCCTCCTCTGAAACTCTTTCATACATTTTAATTAAATCCAACCAATAGTTTAGGAGATACAGATTTATTACCATCGTTTAGAAGTTATGAGCAATAAAGTAAGTAGACTTTTCCAAAAAAAATCTATATATTTTTTAAAAGAACAAAGGACTTCAGTAAAGGAAATTCTATAACTTGACTTAATTGCAAATATTGCAATAAAACATAAGAACATTTTAAATTTAGTTACATATAACGATAAAAGCGATAAAAGAGACTTATATATAATAAGTATTGAATATTTAAGTGGAAAACTAAACGAACCCTTTTTTTTATAATATTGTTTAATAGTTTGACGATGATAAAAATATTAAAAAGAAAATTCATTGCAGTCAAAAGAATAAATGCTTTGCATCATCTAAAAATCATTATGGTGGTGAAGACTTGTGCCACTAATGAGCATTTTATTACAAAAGTTTAACATAAAGTGTTCGTTTTTTTTTTTTCATTTTCGCACAATCTTGTTACAAATATTTCTTTTAATATAAATTTTATTACTTTGGCAAGTTGGATGGTTGGTTGGTAAGTTAAGTGTGGCTTTGGCAACTTATTATTATAGTCTTAAATATATTGAATTTAAAAAAAAACATTTCAAAACTTTCACTTTGCTAGCAAAATATTAAAAAATGCAAACAAAATTCTTTTAAAATATTGAAAAGAAAATCACTAAGTAATGGTTAGGGATATTATGAACAGTAGCAGTAAGAAAATACACTGACACACACAAATTTAAGAAGACCAAAAGTTAAAACTTACCAAACTATGACCGCCAGCCAACTAACTAACCACACTTGTCCGGATTCTTTATGATTTTTTGCTTCTTAAAAAATTATACACGCCATGACAAAAATAAGTCGTAGTTGGGACGAGTTTTTGGTTAAAATTTTTCGGAGTTTGAAATATAATTTGTCATTATTGTTTTATATTTTTTTGATTTTTGTTTAAATTTGCTTCATTTGCCATTCCATTTATTTATATTTTATTAATATTGTCAGTTTTTTTTTTGTCATCGGTTGTATGCATAAAATGTTTACGAGCAATAGACGACAACCAGGGGGGCATTGCTGAAAAATGAGAAGGATTATGTGTTAAAGTAAAAAAACAAAAATCGTGTGATTTTTTTATGTTTATCGTGTTTTCTATTTGCTACCTCCCTCCCTCCCTGTTTGCCATTTACTTGGACTGGTTATAAAAATTAACCCTTTCCTTTTGGAAGTCATTGTTTATTCATGTGAAAAGTTACTACAATACCACCAACATTTGTAATTTTAGACAAATTTTTAGCGTTGCTTATTTCATCATATTGCTCGCTTCCAGTGTGAATTCTACCAGTGGCTATGAATGATTCTTGTTGCTGTAATATTTATGCAAATCAGTTCGGAAAATATATAAGAAAAATAGTAATTGTAATTTTTTCAATTAAGTTGATTTTTTAGCAATACATTATAACCTTTAAAATTTTTCGTACAAATTGTAATGAGTTTTTATATTTGATTCATTTTTATTTATTTAAAAATTCAATTAAAAAGTTTTTTTATTAGAGTTTCGTTCCCTTAAATTTAGTTTTTTTTAATATAAAAACATTAAAATTTTAAGCGAAACTAAAACTTTTTAAACTGCTTTAAATATCTAAAAAAATAAATAAATAAATAAATAAATAATAAATAAATAATAAAATTTTTCAAATACTACGTTATATAGAAGGTAGGCGTTAAGGCGGGGGGGCGGACCACAACCATTTTTTCGATTTTACATTGATTACTGAACCATTTGTACCGAATTTCGTTGACTTTTTACCGTATTTGGAAGGTGAGTGGTAAAGTTCTCGCCCATTTTTGGTTTCGAAAANNCTTTTGGTTAAGATATATCAACAGAAAACTATGAAATGAAGCTACAATGGTGGGCGTTAAAGTGGGCGGACCGCTGCTGTATTTGGTTTCCAAGTTTATATCGACCCTCAAACTATGCGCACAAAATTTCGTTACAGTTTTTGTTAAAAAACGGCACAGGGTGGTTATAGTATTTTGCTTATAACTTTTTTGTTTATTAACCTAAAGAAACCTTATATAAGATTTATATTCGGACCAAATTTTCTCCTTCTAAGATTTATCATATGAGTCCTATCCTGCTTTCAACAGACATGACTAGATTGATTCAGAATCCAACCACGACCCAGAAAGTGTGTACTTTGTGGGGTCTTAAACGGTTATTTCGAATGACAAAATCAATATACCAATCATTTCATTGATGGTGGGTATAATAATCGGACAGTTGAGTGATACTTTTTTAAAAATTGGGTTCCTTTAGGGATAAAACTGGTAAAAACTGTATTTTGATACTTTTTTGTCATATTGCCTTTTAATCCTGTATGCATAGAAACAAAATACTTATTTGGTACTTCTTGGAAATTCGAACCAAAAGCAAAAATCGTACCGCTGTTTTGTGTTTTTTCACAAGCAATTTTCTCTTTTTTAACAACATATTCATGTGAATATTTTTGCTACTTTTTGTAAATTGGAACAAAATGCAAAAAATCGTACCCATTTTTTGTACTTTTTTCATATTTTTCCCATTTTTACTGACACATACACATGAATAATTTAATATTCAATCATTAAAATTTAGATATTCATTTGTTAAATTCTGAGGGAATTAAAAGTACTAAAAAGGGAATAAAATCGGGAAATTAAAGTTTATTTCAATAAATAAATAGATTTTTAATTATATTCAATATAGAAACATGAAATTAAAAATATATGGCTCTATATTATTAAGAATTTTGGTACTTTTTCGAACTTCAAATGCCATTGAAAATATATGATGAATGAAAGTCCAGAAAGGAGAATTTGTGGTATTTATTGGCTTTTCCATTGGTGCCTTTCGAATTTTCTTAAACATTGCACCCACAAACATGAAATTAAAAATATGTGGTTCTATATTGTTAAGAATTCAAGAGCGGAAATTTTTGGTACTTTTTCCTTCTTCCAATGGTATTTTTTAAATTTTTTATAATATTAAACCTAGAAACATGAAATGAAAATATATTGTGAATGAAAGTCCAGAAAAGAGAATTTATGGTACTTTTTGTCTCTTCTATTGGTGCCTTTCGATTTTATTATTTCTTAAACATTGAATTGAAACAGGAAATTAAATCATAATTTATTCCTGTTTCTGTTTAAAACACTATTTTATGGTAATTTTGTGTTCTTATTATGGTACTTTTTGAAATTAAGAATTCAAGAGCGGAATTTTCGGTACTTTTTCTTTCTTCTAATGGTATTTTTTGATTTTTATTAAATTTGCTTTAAAGTCATGGAATTAAAAATATATTGTCCTAAGTAAATGATAATGTTGAATGATCATCAATATTACAACTGTTCACGGGAGTTAGTATCTTATAGTTTCATCTTACAGGTATTTTTTTACACTATTGATATATAATTAAAATATATAATTAAAATTAAGGAAATATTAAATTTAAAAATATGCATAAACAAAAAGATGGAAAATAATCAATAACATTGTTAAAGTTACTATAAATACATGAATATATTTTTAAAATCATTAAATTGTAGATTTTTCATATAAAAAATGTGTTAAAAATATTTTAAACAAGTCCAAAAAAGTTAAAAAAAAAAACAAATAAAATTTATATATTTTTTTAATAAAATAAAAGTTCAAATAGTTCGTTTAAGTTCAATAAATTGTATGGAGTAAATAAATTATTTACAATAAAATCATTCATTGTATGGAGCACAATAAAAATGTCAATCAATGAGTGCAAATGACAATTTAACAAAATAGAATAAATGAAAATACTTAACATAAAAACCAAACATGGAAAAAATACGAGTCAACAAGGCCGTAATGTATCGTACCCCAACAGATAATCTAGTGGGAATTAACACGTTTTGGGCAGCAAAATTCACGAGTACATAATATCCAACCTATTTGGTTGGCAAAATAAAAATAAAAGTCAGAAAATGGTAAATTTATAATAAAATAAAGATATAAATATTATAATAAGGAAAAGTACCCTTATTCATCCTCTTACTATTTTAGTACTATTAGAAGAACAAAAAATGCACCAAAAATTTACCCTCTTGAATTCTTATCCACATATGGTCCTATATTTATTTACATGTTTCTATGTTCAATATTGTAGTAAATATAAAAAGTACCATTAGCAACATATATAAAGTACCATAAAGTCTCCCGTTGTGGATTCTCTTTCGTATATGATCATATATTTTTAATTTCATATTTGTAGGTTCAAAAATTCAAAAAGTACTATTATTTAATGTAATAAAATAGGCATTGATGATATAAAATATAAGAACCTGGGTAAATAGAAAAAATGGTTAAATGCACTATATTAACTCAAGTAATTATAATTTTAACCAATATTTGATTCGCTGTAAAATAAGAGAAAATGAAATTTTTGATGATTGTGGTGTAACAGAAGATAACGCAGAGTACGTATTCTTTCACTGCTGTAAATAATATGAAAGGAGGGTATCATTTTACAAAACTATCGGAACTTTACTGACTACTAAAAATATGGCATTGGAAATGCTGAAGTCTAAAGAATCTGCCTTAATTTTATTGTGTACATAATGAACATTAGATTGTATATGAATACGAATCCCTAATCTCATATGAGGATGGGGGAATAGGACAAAGATAAACTTATCGTCTACCCAGATGAAATGCGAGTGTGGTTCCGGGGTACGATGGAAAAGTAATCGGGGGGCCAATAGTTAATGGCGAGTGATACAATTAGGACAATAAAATCCTGGATTGCGGAAAAAGACTGAAACTTGTAGATCATAAAACGGAAGCAGTATTAGTTAGCTGCCGAAGAATAAGGGAAGAAATAAAAATAAAAGTAAGGTCATCGTGTATAAGATCGATCAGAGCAATTAAATATTTATGAGTTGCCGATGGACTTAATTATAAGGCCCATATGAAATATGCAGGTGAAACGGCGTCAAACGTGAACTGTGCATTCAGAAGAATCATGCCAAATAGCGGGGGAGCAAGATAAAGTCGAAGATAATAATTGCTAGAGTAACGATGTCTGTATTGTTATACGGCGCACTTATTTGGGCGAGATTTATTAGAGGCACTTCTCTCTATATTTCAACAGTGTTGTCTTAGAGTATGTAGTGGCTACAGGACAATATCACTAGAGGCAATATGCGTAATTGCTGGAATAATTTCCCTAGATATGGCTGTCAACAAAGTGTATATAATGAGAGAATCGAACAAAGGGGAGGGGCATCCGCCAGAGGAAACGTCTGCAGCGCAAAGAAACTCTTTGCAATTGGCAGAGAGGATGCGAATGTTCGCGAAAATGACGATAGACTTATACCTCTGATAAAACCATGGATGGATAGTAAACACGGTGAGGTTAATTACCATCTTACCCAATTCTTGACGGGACATTGTGAATATCTTTATATATTTGGGCTTGATGAGTCGCCAAACTGTCCAACTTGTATGGAAGCGGAAGATGCAGAACATGTCATATTCAAATGTTCTCGATTTGCAGATATTAGAAGCGCATTGGAAACTGAACTAGGAAGTACAATTACACCTGAAAATATTGTACGATTTTTGTTAACCTCAGAAGAGAAGTGAAACCAGATTTCTAATTTCTTAACGCTGATAAGTATGATGCTACGAACAGAGGAGGAAAGACGCAAAGCAGAAAGAGCTGGGGTGATGGATGCAGAAGTAGCGTAAATCGCTAACCAGCTCTGCGAAGTAATACCTAAACACAGTCCAGCGGAGATTAGAGAAGGGGGCGTGGTTTAATATGGAAGCTCGTACATGTTGGAAGCTACCACAAAATAGGTATCCGAACCAAAATAGGCATCATCCGGAGTTGCATAGTTAGAAGAGTGATGACTTTGTAGTTTCTCCAGTCAAATACCCGGGGCGATGGTATCCATAGTGGATTGTTTCCCGGACAGCCAGGGTACTATTGGGATCTGTAGGTGGGCAACCCTGAAAAACTCGGCATTGTCCCATAGTGGGCGACTACCAGGTCTACATCTGACCCTAGGAGAGGCGGCAGAATCTATAATGAATCGCGTTTATGGCATTAGGATCAAGACCAGTAGGATCCTAATAATTACATTCTAGAAAACATGGATATTAATGATCAGTGCAAAAAAGTTCCACTTTGTAGTATCGTGAGTTTCTTGTAAAGCATCTGAGAAATCACTGATCTATTATTTGCTATTCTTCTCCCACTGCTATGATTGAGATATACAATTTTTAAATTTTATACAAAATATTTTAAATAGTCCATTGACCATTTATCCCATCGAATAAAAAACCCATTCATTCATACATTTTTTTCAGTCAATTATTCATTGGAATGTTTTATGTTATTTTTTCTTTTTATTTTAATTTATTTTATTATTATTTATTTTTTTTTGCCTGAGTTTGCCATGAATTTTCAACTTTATGAGCATCAACTATCAGTTAAATTAAATACAAGTATTATTTTTTATTATTCACAAAAATGTTTTTTTTTTTTTAATACTCAAACAATTTAGTTTAATGGTTTTTGCTTATCGGCCATTTGGTATGCATGTTTGAATACAGACTTGTCACATGCAGCAAAATAAAATTTGGAAATTTATTTAAGAAACCATTTCTTTCTTTCTCCCAAAACTGACAACCAATACAACAGACGAAACAAAGAATATGGGTCGTTTATCTTTTTTTATGCAAAAGGGACAATTTTAAATGGAAAATATATGTCGAAATAATTGAACATAAACATTACTTTCTAATTGAATGCCACAGATATTATTTAGTCTATTTGTTTTTGTATTTTATATTTTATTTTATATTTAATTTTTATTTGTTTTTGGGTTTATTCTTTGGAAAAATATTTATGCATTCGAGCATTTTTTCCAATCGAAAGAAAGAAAAAAAAAAAGAAATAAAATAGAAAATATGTTAAAGATTCAAAAGAACATTCTCATGCACTTTAATCTACATGCAGTGCAAATATCGATAAATTGTGGCTTCAATTGAGCGTCAATATCCTTTGTAGACAAGTGGTCAAGATATGAGTAAGTCTATGTGTGTGTGCATTTGTATAAGTATGTGAATATACATTTACATACATGTGTATATGTTAGATGATGGCTATTTGGCTTATTGCAACTAATGCCAATCAATAGTGAGAGTGTGTGTGTGTAGATATAAATAAATGTTCAACAAAATAAATTTTTACATTCTTTAAGCACTTTGTATGTATGTGTAGTGAAGCATTAAAATATCATTTCAATTTCCTCAATGCATTTCCACTTCCCTTTTTTTGCATCCCTTTCAATATGTTCATAATATCATACAACAAAACAATTCTCATACATACATAGATACATAGTTAAAGATTGTGGGTTTGTACATTTCTCGAAAATATTGGGTTTTGCTTTACTATCCTTCATATACTTGTATGTGAATTTCTTGTATGAAAAGTTGAAAATAGTTTTGCAAATATACTTACTTATTTTACTATTTCTCAATTGTTATTTTCAATATAAAAGATTTAGTTTTTTGTTCTTTGATCGTCTTCTTGTTGTAAAGTATCTATGTATGTATGTAAGTATTTTTGTAAAATAAATTGAAAGTAAATATTTGTCTACTAAAAGTTCAGTTCACCAAAAGAAATATGAAGACATTTTTTTGTTTTTAAAACAAATAGACTTTTTTGTCTTCATTGACTGCAAATAATCTTAAGCCATTTTTAGTTAATCTATTTGTAAGTTAGATTTTTTACCAAAATTAATTTGTCAAATATAAATGTTTATATTTTCTTGTAAATGTCATAGTAAATTTTGTACGTACATATACATACATAGATAAATTGGTAGATATTTTAATTCTTAAAATGACAATAAAAACATTTTTTTATTAAAAATTTGTATATTAGACTGCAACAGAATTTACGGCCTCTTTTTTTAATTTGACTACAACTCTAACTAAAATCGTTTATTGGTTTATAAGAATTAAATATGTTAAGTCCCTAGAAGAAAGAGAAGCGGTTCAAAACTAGTCATGTGACAGGTTCTCAGGGCTATTAACCGTTCACTTTAACATGGAGTTGTCATTGGAGGTGGCTCATTAACCCTTTGGGATATGTCATGGGACAAATCATAGGACTCGTCCTAGTAAAAATTTACATACATACATCTGTAAGAAATTGACTCTTAACTGAAATTTAGTGAAAGTGGTGATGTCAACCAATTTTTAACTGGAACTTTGAAAATGGGGTATTTTTTATATCGTTAAGCTATTTCGCATCGGACCTGGTGCGTTTATATGGCGATTTTTTATATATTTTTAGAATAATTTTGCTATTAAAAACTCTACTATGCACAGAGGTGCAGAATCGATTTTTTTTTTTGGAAATTTATATGTAACTACTGATTAGCTTGTTGGTTTTGCATAATATTTATTATATGCTCAGCAGTGTACAAGGTTAAGTTTGGAAGGGGGCCATATATACTCCTCATGTGCGGAAATAAAGGGCCGTAAAGTTGGGTACCTTTGACATACAAATTTTTAATAGCTTTCTAAATTTTTGTTTCTCGTTCAATTTCAAATATCTTTATACATTATTTATCTCTTATAGTTTTTGAGTTGAATTGAATTTTTAAGTACCTCAACTTTGCATTTTCTTGATGCAGTTTTTTCATATATATCCGTGTGTTTCCGACCGATTTGATTTGTTTTTTCTTTAAATAAATAAAGAACAAAATTATCTATTTCAAGTCGATATATTTACTGAGTCCTAAAATAAAGGTTTTTGAATTTGAAAATTGAAAAAAATTGCGACTTTTTGTAGTTTTTGACCGAAAAAGTATGTACACTTTTTTTCTCTAAAATAAAATTTTCTCTAACAACATATACAAATTTTATACTTTTCTGGCAGTTATCTTCACAGAGAAGATTCACTTTTAATTTATTCAATCATGTGCTTGATTGAATTAATTACATACTTATGTCAACAAATTTATTGTGAAGTTTTTAATACGGCAGCACTTGTTTTTATAAGTTTTTATGCTCCAGGATATACATTGGGTATATCCTGGATCATGCACCGCCTAACAACTATTTGTTTTGGTCTTTGCTGAACTTTTAATGGTAAAAAATTGGCCCGAAAAAGAGCAGCTCAAACTCTAATGCAGTAATGAATACACCCAAAATGAAATTTTTAATAAATTAAAATAATAAAAACTTTATAAAAATAGATTTTCAATAAAGACATTTTTAGTTCAAAAAACTACGGCTAATTTTTATATAAACCAATATCTTTATGCAAGGGAAACCGGACTAATGGGTTAATGAAGAAAATTTAATTTTTCTTAATTTTTTAATTTTGTTTTAAAAAAGATGTGTCATGTAAATAGAATTTTATAGGATACTTTGAATCTTGATTAGATCTTACGACAACATTCTGTCATACCGATAGTACCAATGCCAGAGGTACTGTTAGATCTTGATAAAATAATTTTTAAATCATCAATTATTTACGTTATTAATGAATCTATGACACGCAGATAGTTCTTACACTAAGAAGGATACATTGGATTTCCGATACGGTAACATTTTACGCCCAATTTTTTTAAACTCTTAAAAGACTGAACCAATAGGCTTACAAATTTTTACAGCATTATAATATGCATTCTTAAATGCAAATGTAAAATTTTATTTTTCGAATAGAGTTGGTGGATTAATACCTCCATTACAAAACGACATCCATTATGCTACATCTAAGGGGCTATTATGGTGGATGCCCTTAAACTTCGTGTCAAAAATTTGCTTATAATATCCCATTGGATAAGTCTAGGGAGGAAGCTAGCTTCCATACAAAGAAATCATTAATTTTTTCACACATGGAAAGAGTACTCCGTGAAAGTCCAAAAAAAAATTGGAGTAATTTTCAAATCCAATTTTGAATAGGGGAGATAGGTTCAGAGGTAGTAGTTGCACAATAATTAAATATTAGTAACTCATCAAATAGGGTAGCGAAGCGTACCGGAAAAGTAAATAATTTAATAAAATCCACAGCGGTTAATTTAATTGTGATATAAACTGTTTGAAAATAGGTTCAAGATTAATACCAAAAGATAACAAAATCTTATTATTTTGCAGCAAAACGTTGCATAATTATCCATTCTATATAATAGGTCTGTCTGTTTACAAAATTTTTAATAAAAATGCTTTAAAATTTTTAAAATTTAAATTTTCTTAAAAATTATTTAACTTTTTTTCCGCTAAAAATTAATTTGATTTCATTTTTTTTTAAATAATTATTGAAAACTTGCAAATAACCTAAATTTTTTAAGTGGTGAAAGTGTTCTTTTTGTACAGATTTTGGATAGCTTTTTGCTGAGATCCTCACTCTAGTTCATACTTTATTGCTGATATGATAACAACATTTCGTATAAATTGCTCAACGATTGATATTAAATTGGATACCAAAAATGGCCGTGATAACTTCTAAATTAGGATGGCCCAAAAAAGATTCAGACAGCGGGTTTTATACAATCTGTCAAATCGAATATAACATTATTACTTGCTTGAAATTTTTTTTTTTAATTTGTATAACTTCTTAGATTAAAGTAAATACGAAATTAAAAATCGGAAAGAGTTGTTTTTAGATTGGAAATTTTCAATGTCGCTTTTTTTAAACCATTCATATTTACAAATTTTTAATACAATCACTTTAAGAATATCGAAAGTGAAATTTACAAATTGGACTATAACAATTTATTAATTTGAAATACCAATTCATTGTTTCAATAAAAATATTCATTAAATTTCAATTAAAAATAACTTTATTTTAAACAGTACTTTAAAACCATTTATTTAATTGATTTCTTAAATAAGCGAATCAGTTATATAATTTAACAATAATGAAGGCTTCAAAAACATCAAGTTTTCGATATTATCCCTAGGGAAAATTGGTAGCAATTGGTACAATAGTACCGGTGACAACATAACAACCAAATTTCCAGTTGAAAACCAGTATAAGTGAGACCTAATGAGCAATTAGCAACAATTTGTGATAGGTGATAAGTGCGTAAGACTATAATACATGAGATAAGTAATCTGGGCTCGAGTCAGGGTGCCGCCATCGCCATTAACAAAAAAATATAAATTTTTAACATTTAAAAAAATATACAAAAATAAAACAATTTTCTATTTGTTTTTACAAAATTTTATTATATTTATTAATACTGAATATGCCCTTTCGGATTAGTTCTGTGACCTGTCACAAAACTGGTTAAAAAGGGTGAATTTCTCCCTCCTACGCCAACGACATGTTAAAGTGACAGGTTCAGCTTACACAACTAGAACTAGAACAGGTTCCTGTCACTTTGGACCAATCCTGTGATATGTTTTGTGTTAATTGCTTTCCCTCTAGGGATATTCTTTATAATTTTCTATTTTATGAAAATATACCATCAATGAACAGTACAAAGGACAAAAGGAATTACTTTGTAAAATAAATGAAACAGCGAATACATTCACGATCACATCAGCAACATTTATTCTGTTTATTTAAAATATTTACTGAAATTTATATCATCTACATTAGAACTTTTTAATTTTTAATTATATTAAGTGAATATAATTTAATAATTTGTAATAAAATAAAAAAAGTACATTAGGCGCTTTATTATAAATTTTCAATGTCTAGTTTCATTGGAACAAAGTATGAGTACATTGAAATTAATGTACTGTTCACTAGAATTATTTATGATGTTAAACTAAATGTCAAATTGTTTATTGAATTTTGTTATTGATGTGTGTTAATACATTGTTTCAATGTACCTACACATAGCACAAAATTTAGTGTATACATTCATTGTAACAATGAAATTTTTCATTGTGGTAATGCATGTCAGTGTAAATATATATTTATATTTTATTTATTTATAAAATTGCTAATAATTATTGAGCAAATAATAATCAATCCCCTGCTACATTTATATAATTTTGTTTATTTATAATATTAAGACCAAACGGGGCATATTCTTCTACAAAATATAAAATTGTTTAAGGTTTCACTTGAAATTTTCAACCGAAATTTTTATTTATAATATTGCTTAGTCACGTTTTGAATATATTCACCATAATTTTTCATACAAAATTGCCAAATATTTTCAACACTTTGCAAAAGAGCTAAGAGGTAATTTTTAAAGGATATTGATATGATTCGTTAAAGTGTAAGTGCGTATTTGTGAGAAGGTTTAAAGGATTATATAAATATTTTCATATGTAAAATAAATAAAATCTCGTGTTTTACTTAAATGTTACAACTTAAAGGATTATCAGATAAATACTAAAGGAAGAGAGAAATTGAAAGTGAACAAAAGTATAACAAAATATAGATTTAAGTAGCAAAAGATTAATAAACAAAAATATGAAATTTCACACCTTTAACCAAAACATGATGAAAACATGATGCCACAAGAGTAAAGAAAACACAAACCGATATAAATCAGTAGCCAATGTAAATAAATATGTATGTAGGGGCACACAATTTTTAAAAAAAGGATAATAAATCAGTTCTCAAAGATAAAAAAGGGATATAAAGCCAAAAGGGTGTAAAAAAGGTAAGAGCAAACAAAAAAATTATGAAAAAAATAAACAATAAAAATATGGATAATACGAAATATTACAGAAAACTATAATAGAATGTTAAACTAAAACTGAAAGGAAAAGAATACATATATCCTTATGGTATGTTTATATGTATGAATGTAATGCATTGCAGCGTTACAAATAAAGCAGTAAAGGATCAACCACGTGATTTGCATGATAAGCCAGGAATTTACACAAAATTTCAACATAATCACGTACGACATATCATGCATACAAAATACTTAACAAATACAAAAATGGAATTAAAAAAAAAAAAACATACACACAAACGGAAGAATATTTCTATGTATCCAAATAAAGGGAAGAGATATAAAGTGACTTACTGAGTGAGTGAGTGATGGAAAAAGGAAAGGATATTTATCACTGATATTAAAGGTTATGTGTAAAGTTTAAGAATTGTGATTGTTAGTTGCTTGATATGTTGTAAGGATATTATTATGTACATACATATGTATGTATGTATGTATGTATGTATGTATGTATGTATGTATGTATGTATGTATGTATGTATGTAAGTAT
>MINK01009966.1:0-20010 GCA_001735545.1 Phormia regina
AATTAAAAAAAAAAAAAAAAAAGTATCATTATATTATTAATCAAGGATCAATTTTCAAAGAAAAAGAGTAACAGATTTTGAATTTAAAACAGCTAATATTTCAAGATGAAATATTTAAAAAAGATAAAAATGCAAATATCAAAATTCTGTACGAAATAAATCTGTAGCAATAAAAATTTAAAGAAATATATTTAAATTATAATACACTGATAATATATCGCTCAGAACAACGGGAAAAATTTTGGGATTTTATTAATCTTTTTCATACTTATGTATTTGAAAGAGGAACGCTATTATATATATTGAAAGAAATCGTATACAATGGTATATATTCAATTAATAGTTTAATTGTCTCAACGAAATTTACGCAAAGAACATTTATAAATTTGAAAACAAACATGGCCATTTACCGCTCACTTCCCATACAAGGTGAAATTTTAAAATGTTGCTGATGGTGGTTATATTCATAGATTTATCCAAGGCGAATATAACATTCTTACTGGTCGATTTAATATTAATCAATATGCCATGCCAAATTTCCTAGGCGTATGTTTCGCTCACTCTTATTAGACTGTGATATTATTTCTTCATAGTCATCAAAATGTTTTTGAAATTTTGTTACATTAATTCTTTTTTAAAAATGGTTGGCGTGATATCCAGTAAGCATTTTCCACAATTTAATAGGTATATGCCATGTTTAATTTTAATCGGTTCAGTAGTTTAGTAAAGTTAAATTTATTCAATTAATTTAAAATAAATTTTGAATTTAATAATTGAAAAGATTTTTATATTTTATTATATTGAAAAAGGACTCCGAAATCTTCAAACTCCTAGAAACAATATCTCTTTGAGAGTTTTATTATAATAACTGGTACGATTTATTATTGCTTTGAAATTATGGAGACAATTTTTTTCTTGTTGCACTGTGTAATTTATTGAAATACTAGCTTAGTAAAATGGTCAATAATACGAGTATCACACAGCATAGTGGAGCCAAATAAATCCGAATCTTTTAAACAACTAAATGTTGCTAGAATTTGGGCCATTAACAATGGGGTAAGGCTTTTAGAATGTTCTTAACTGAAGTGTTTAAATGAAATATGTACGGTGCTATATTGTCTCGAATTTAATCATCAAAAATATATTTTTTAATAATAAAAATTTCACAGTAATAATTTAAAGTACACAGAAAGAAATAAATATAGATAACGAATTACGATATTATTTATATCAATTAGAATTTTAATTAATTTTTCATCAAAACAATACATGAAATTTTAAAGGAAAGAGAAGGAAAGTTTTAATTAAATGAATTAAACATATAATTAAATCAAATTATTTTTTTGGCAATAAATCTATATCTCTTAAGTTACTTCTGGGATCAAATTAAAATCTTGGAAAGAGTTGTAGAGAAGGATCTAAGCTTTCAGAAAAAACATCTTGTAGTCAGCCTATGATAATACAAGATAAGCTACAGGGTGTCAAAGTTGACTATCTCAAGTATCAAATCAAGCTTCTTGTAAATTAAGTCCGTTTTCTTATATTTGTGTTTGAAAAAATAAAAAATGAGGTTACATACCTAAGTTATCTCTTAACGCTTTGTTCACGTTTGAATTTTGTATTTTTGATTTCTATCCTCGACTTTATTCCGTTTTTTTTGGAATAAGGGATCGATATTTATTTTATACATTTCATAAGAAACAATAGTGAAAATATTACACTAATTAAAAGAAAAACTTTCTTTAAAAAAAACATGACTTTTTTTTAATAAAATCTGCACTTTTATAATCGTTTTTGTCCGGTCGGAAAAAAATTTTAGCATCAAATTTTTCTCAATATATTTTCGGACTAAATATCTTCAATGAATTACAATAAGTGCGAATGTTATATTCTCGGCTCGGCCGATACTATATACCCATCATTATATCAACCGAATTTACATTGGTTCTTAAACAATTTGTACAAAATTTCCTTGACGTTTTACCTTATATGGGACAGACAGGCGGTCGGGCGGTCATATCTAGCTCGATTTAGAACCTAACCAGGAGTCAAAAAATCTATACTTTATGGTGTCTTAAATGATCTCTTCACACGGAATGACAAAACCCATATACCTGACATCTTTTTAAAGGTGGATAGTCCCGTTCGAGCCCTATTCTGCTTTCAACATAACAAACAGACACACATAGCTATATGGACATAATTTAACCAGTACCCAGAAAATATATAAATTATGAAGATTAAAATGATTTTTCTTCAACATTTTGCACGGAATGAAAAAATCCCTACAACTGCCATTTTTTTGGATGGTTATATCAAGGCATATAAACTATTAGGAAGAGTTGAAAGTACAGTTGAGTTTTTTTCTTATGGGCGATAGCTGTCAAATATTTTTTTATATGGTGTTTTGTTTACATTTTTATATCATTTTTGTTATTGTTTCAATGAACAAAATTTCACATTTAACGAAAACAAAAGGGGGAAATGTTTTTTTATTGCTTTATTTGTTGTAGAATTACTCTAACCGATTAGTAAATAAGCCTTAGTTTATATTAAATGATTTTTTACTAATCGATAAAAATTAAACTTTTTTATAAACTTTAAAATTTTCGACCAATTCTGTATATAGGGTGCCTAAATCAATTCAAAAGTTCTAGATTAATCATTTATGAAGCTTTGTTTTTTTTTTTTTTTTAATAGGCAAAGAAAAAATGATTTTATTAATAATATTTCGGAATATATTCTAAAATATACGATATTTTTAAAACAATTTTCTCTTACATATATTTCAGGACTTATTGGCAGAAAACTATATAGTAGAGGCAAAAAATGAAAAAAATAAAAAAATAATAAAAAAAATAAAAACTCAAGTGTCAATATTTTGTTCAGCACTTTACAGAACCACAAAAATATTTGAAATCGGTCTTAATTTGTAGAAGTTATGATTTTTTGAAACTGACAGGGTGTTAATTTTGACACCCTGTCGCTTATCTTTTGTTATACGAGAATGACTATAAGATAATTTTTCTAAAACCTTAGGTTCTCCTCTACAACATTTCCATACATTACAATTTGTTTTGAGCAGTAGTTTACGAGATAAAAATTAATTTTCATAAGTTTTGCTTCTATTAGAGATAGTCAACTTTAACTGTCTGTAGCTTATCTTGTGTTATCGCAGGGTGACTATAAGATAATAATTCTTAAGGCTTAGGTTCTCCTGTACAACTTTTCCTTACATTATAATTTGATCTGAGTAGTAGTTTATTAGATACAAATTTATTTCCAAAAATTTTCCTTCTTCTTGAGATAGTCATTTTTGATACCCTGTAGCTTATCATGTGTTATCACAGGATGACTATAAAATTATTTTCCTTAAGACTTAGATTCTCCTGAACAACTTTTCCGTACATTATAATTTGATCTGAGTAGTAGTTTATTAGATATAAATTTATTACCAATTTTGACATCCTGTAGTTTATTTTATGTTATCACAGGGTGACTATAACATGATTTTTCTTAAGGCTTAGGTTCTCCTCTACAACTTTTATATAAATTTCAATTTGATCTGAACAGTAGTTTAGCAGATACAAATTTATTACCAAAAATTTTGCTTCTACTCGAGATAGTTAATTTTGACACCCTGTAGCTTATATTGTGTTATCACAGGGTGACTGTAAAATTATTTTTCTAAAAGCTTAGTTCCTGCTTTAAAACTCTTGCATACAATAGAATTTGATTTGAGTAGTAGTTTAGGAGATATAAATTTAATTCTAAAAGTTTTGCTTCTACGAGAGCTTATCTTGTGTTATCATAGGGTGACTATAAAATGATTTTTTTAAAACTTAGGTTTTCCTCTACAAATTTTGTTTATATTTTAATTTGATCTGAACAGTAGTTTAGGAGATACAAATTCATTACCAAAAAAATTTTTTCTACTCGAGATAATTAATTTTGACGCCCTGTAGCTTATCTGGTGTTATCACAGGGTGACTGTAAAATGATTTTTCTAAAATCTTAAGTCCTCCTCTACAAATTTTGTTTAAATTTTAATTTGATCTGAACAGTAGTTTAGCAGATACAAATTTATTACCAAAAATTTTGCTTCTACTCGAAATAGTTAATTTTGACACCCTGTAGCTTATATTGTGCTATCACAGGGTGACTGTAAAATGATTTTTCTAAAAGCTTAGTTCCTGCTTTAAAACTCTTGCATACAATAGAATTTGATTTGAGTAGTAGTTTAGGAGATATAAATTTATTTCTAAAAGTTTTGCTTCTACGATAGCTTATCTTTTGTTATCATAGGGTGACTATAAAATGATTTTTTTAAAACTTAGGTTCTCCTCTACAAATTTTGTTTAAATTTAAATTTGATCTGAACAGTAGTTTAGGAGATACAAATTCATTACCAAAAAAATTGTTTCTACTCGAGATAATTAATTTTGACGCCCTGTTGCTTATCTGGTATCACAGGGTGACTGTAAAATGATTTTTCTAAAATCTTAAGTCCTCCTCTACAAATTTTGTTTAAATTTTAATTTGATCTGAACAGTAATTTAGCAGATACAAATTTATTACCAAAAATTTTGCTTCTACTCGAAATAGTTAATTTTGACACCCTGTAGCTTATCTTGTGTTATCACAGGGTGACTGTAAAATGATTTTTCTAAAAGCTTAGGTTCTCCTTTAAAACTCTTGCATACACTAGAATTTGATCTGAACGGTAGTTTAGGAGATGTAGATGATACAAAATTTTTGATTTTGCCCCATTGTGCGATGAGGGCCATTTACATTGATGATTGTGTAACAAATCTCAATTTTCTTTCATATTTTATGCAGCTATTTTAATTAAATATGATACAATTCTATTATAATATTAGCTTTATGTTTGCAAAATGTTTTAATTGACCAATAAATATTAATTAATTAATTATAATATTACGATAACTTGTTCTTTATTCTTAACATCATATTTGTGATTTATGTTTTTAAATAAACTAAATAAAGTAATTAAATAATAATAATTATATAATTATAAAAATGTGTTAACTTTTCACTTTAAGATTTGTTTTTTTTTTTGTAATTTTTTTTTTTTAAACTTTTTTATATAAATTCTCTCTAGGGAATGGAGTATTTATTAATTAATTTATGTATAAACAACTAATTTTTTCTTTCATTTACTACATTTATAGTATTTTGTTTTTGTTTTACACTTTTTTTTATACAAAATTTATTTGTTTAAATCATTAAACCACATTCACATTCATACAAAATAATTTACATATTTTTTTGCTCATTTTTGTTTTTTTAATATTTTTTGTTGCAATGCAATTATTTATTTATTTAATTTTAAATTTATTCATTACTTTTGTACAATATCCTTTTTATTTAAATTTTTATCATTATTATTATTATTTTAATTTTGCATTTTAACTAAACTAATATATTTTGGTTTAAGGGATTAGGGAAGGGGGGAGGGGAGTATGGGGATTCAACAAAAATAACATATTTACACTGCTTATCTTAACAAGGTTTAAAAGGGGAGGAGGAGGAGGGGGTAGGAGATTGGGAATTATACAGGAACAGGAAGTTGGGTTTAAGGAAGTAACTTTTTTTAATTTATTTTTATTTCCTAATTTTTTTTTTTCAAAATTATTTTATATTAATATTTATAATTATAATTTAATATAACGATTTACTTAAAACTAAAATTCTTTTTTTTTTTAATTTATTTTCTAAATTTATGTGTTTAACTTTTTATATGTGTTTTTGTTCAACTTGTTGTTGTTGTTCGAACTATTTCGAAAATGCTCTACTACAATTGGACAATTTCGAAATAGTACTATTTGAGTTGCTAGTGGAGTTACAGACACGTTCTCGTTTCCTGGTGAACTTATTGTTGGTTGTTGAGGTATTTGACGATGCAGCCGATACCGAAGTGGGTACCGAGGCGGATGCCGTCATAAATGAAGTGTTCGTGGTGGCGTCAGTGGTCATGGTGCTGGAGGGTGAGAATGAAAACGATTGTGGTAAGGCGGTATTATAAATAGATAACGACGATGATGTTGATGAGGCTGCTATTATATTGGCAGCACTTTGATGTTGCAATTGTTGTATTAGATGCAATGATGAATTCGTAGTGGTGGTGGTGGTGGTGTCAGTTTGTGATTCGGGTGTATTGGCATTCGTTTCGGCATCTTCGGCTATAACCGTTTCGATAATACGCAATGATTCGGGTAGGCCATATTGTGGATGAATGTTGTAGTTTTTTAAGAATTTCTCTTTATGATGTAAATGTTGTAGTTGTTGTAGAAATTGTTGATGCTGCAATTGATGTTGTTGCTGTTGTTGATGGTAATCGCTGTTGGCATTGTTGTTGTCTGTGCTGGCCGCAGAGGCTGAATTACTTTTAGTCATCGAGGCGGGTCTGGTAATTTGGTTGTATTTATTTGCTGACATACCCATGGTGAACATTTCTATGTCCACTATGGCTGCAGCCGAGGATCTACGATAGATGTTGGTCTTGTTGTTGGTAGTGGTGGTGGTGGTGTTGGTGCTTGTGTTAAAGTTGGTGTTGTAGTTGTTGATGTTACTAGTATCATATTTACTTATACTATTACTGGTAGTCGTGTTGTTGTGGGTCATAATAGATGTTGTGCTGGTGTTGGCGTTGAAGTTGACGTTGACGTTGGCGGCGGCATTTATATTCATGATGTTGTGAATGGTGGAGGAGCGGTTATCTTCTATTATTCAGCTGCCATACTTATTGGAAGATGTGTAATTATTAACTGCATTAGATCCATTAGATGACATTAGATGAGTGTCAGGCACTAAATGTGGTGTTCTACTTGAAATAGGTGGCAATATAGGACTTGTTGGCCAATGGTATGTAGTAGCAGCAACATTATTGGATGAGGGAACACTTCTATGCAAAAAGCAGTTTGGTCTTGATTTAGTTTCATTTGCAATTCGTCAATTAACGCATACACAATAGACAAAAACACACGCACACATTCAATTGGATTATTTTTTTTTTGTAGAAACAAGTTTTTGTACAAAAGACAAGTACGCAGGCGCGCACATACGCACACACATACATACATACAGACACACACACATACACAATTAGAATCAACGACAAGTGTTAAAAATTTTGAGACAATAAAAGAAAACGAAACGAAACGAAAAAAAAGAAAAAGTTTTGTTTTAGTTAAATTACAAAGACAATTTTCGTCTGGTCTGGTTATTAACACTGACTTTAAGCATGATTTTCAAATACAAAAACAAATTGAAATGATTGATGATTTTGATACGAAACGAATAAGTTGTTGTAGAAAAAAAGAATGAAGACAGACAGAGAGATAGATAAATTTTGAGTAGTTTAATGGTGTTTGTTTTTATTTTTTAATATCGTTTTTAATTTGCAATTGCTGGTGTTGCCAATTTGTTTTTTTTTTAGTTTTTTTTAAATAAATATAGTTACCTTAACGCTAATACTAGGATTTAAGTAGAAGAAGGTTTAACACTATTTATAGTTTTCGAACTGTTTTAAAAATGATCCAGATTATTTATATTTGAACCGATTTGAAATAACTTTATAGGATAATATATCTTTAGTTTAAGAGATATTAGGCTTTAAATATTTATATTTTTCCCCTTTTTAACCTGTCTAGCTAAAGTTTTTTTTTCGTTGCAACAGGTCCAAATGCCACTCGATTTTTTAGTTTTTAAAATTTTTTTCTTCTTAATTTTTTTATTTTATTTCACAAGGAAAGAATTTTGACCAAAAATATTTACTTCAGTCACAAATTACAGGCATTTTAATTTGAACTTTGAAAAAAGTCGACTATTTCCCCTTTTATTTTCAAAATATTGGTCACATTCTTTTACTATCTCTTTTAGGTTAAGAGATACTAATTGCAATTTTTTTAAAGGAAAACAAATTTTTGAAATTGATTTCTCAAATTTGACCCATTTTTCCAATGAATTTCAAATGATTGAATGAAAAAATTTTAATTTGTTTGTAATAGAAATTGTTGCATCCCGATATCGGTTGCAAAGATAGAGCAAAACAAAATAATAAATTCTATTTTTGGATTTTTTTTTGTAATTTTTTGGGAATTGTTTTAACAAATGCGTGAAAGTAAATAATATCTAAAATTAAGCATCAATCTACTCAGGTCTAAAATTTCATTCAAAAATATTTACTAACAAAAATTTTATGCCAAAAATAAAAAAAATTATTTCCAAGAATAAAAGCCTTTTAATTTATTTTTTAACTAGTTGGACCCAACATTTTTTTAAATGATCATTAGAATTATTTTGGATTATATTTATCAAAAGTTGGAATTTCAGATTTTTTTTTTAAATTGGCAGAAGCCTCTTTTACTACAGTGTTTTTTTCCCGTTTGGGATTTTATATATTTCTTTAATTGCCCGAGATTAAAGTAGGGATGTCAATCACCAACATTCACTAAGAAGTGAAAAAAATGTACTTAAAGAAAAGAGGGGCTTAATAAATAAAATACGTCCATTATACCTGGTTCTTCATACTTCAATAAAACAATTTCGCTTTCCTTACACTTAAATTTATTATCATTCCCCCACTTTATTTCAAAACATTAATATTAAAGAAATTGATTACCAAATAATTAATTTCGATAATTTTTTACAGTGTATTATGTACTCTTTGCACTCTCAGCAACGATAAATGAAAGAAAAATAAGAAAACGTGCGCACAATTGTCATGAAATTGACATCCCTATTTTGGAGCAATTCCATACGCAGAGAACAAAAACATTTCGCAATATGGTTGCTCTAACAATATTATTTTCATCGCAATGAAATATTATCATCGTAAACATTGTTATTGTTGAATATATTTTATTTTAAAAACAAATTTTGTTGTAGCAATTATACATTTGCTCTTAATACACAATTATATTGTTGGCACTATGTGTTAAGTAATATCTTTAAATTACAACCACATTATTGTTATTAAAATTCTATGTGCAAACAAATTATTCTCAATATCGGAATATATTATTGTGTTTGTAATTTTGAATTGACAACAAAATGTTTGTGTTGTATTGGTAAAAATATACATGACAAGTACTTAATAATAAATATACTGGATGTTTAAATATCATCGAAACCCAAATGGGTTTCTACTCTATGAATGCAGAAAATACAAAAAATGAAATATTTTATTCTGCTGGTGTCTTATTATAGTCTACAAACTTTATTTGGGTACCGCCAAACAGAGACAACAAGGAAATATGATTGCAAGCTTGTTTACTTGTTGAGTTTTACTCAGTTTCTGTTCTTGCACAGAGCTGGTTAATTAGTTAGTTCGGAGTGGTAAAAAAATGGTGTAACCTTGTACAAATATTTAAGAAATTTCTCAGGTATCAATATTCATCGGTGATAAATCTATTTACATTTATATACCAAAGTGAGTTAATTGACTTTTATTTATTTATTTACTTATTTATTTATTTATTTATTTATTTATTTATTTATTTATTTTTAATTATTTATTTTTAGGCATAATAATTATTTTTCGTCACTATAAGTATTTCTATTCTAATACAAGCACTTTATTTCTGTAGTACATAAACAACGAAAATATGGTTGCAGATTAATAATACTTTTATTGTGATTCAAACATTTTATTGCTGTATACTTGAATCAATTACATAAACAACGAAAATGTGTTTTCAAATCAACAATATTTTTATTGTGATT
The DNA here is from genome assembly GCA_001735545.1 of Phormia regina. Classification (NCBI taxonomy): domain Eukaryota; kingdom Metazoa; phylum Arthropoda; class Insecta; order Diptera; family Calliphoridae; genus Phormia; species Phormia regina. The sequence goes on from MINK01009966.1 coordinate 9,748, forward strand.
AAACTATATTATGGTGCACATTTAACCTTAATATAATTTACAGACAACCATAAAATCCAACCATAATAAAGCAGTACTCTATTATATTTAATATTTAGCATATATTTTTCTTTGCTTGTAGCTACATATATGCCAATTAAAATATAAAAAAATTCATTTGAATATTTTTACAGGTTTCACAAAAGTTTTAGGCCAAGCCCGCTAATTTATGTAAAAGCAATGGGCCAATGGGCACAATGTCCTGTGTCTTCACTAAAAATGCTTTATAATCTTCGAACAATATCAGTTTCAAGTTGTAGTATCTCATTAGCTTTTTAGACCTCATCTAACACAGAAAAAGCCCCAGGCTTTGCTAGTAATCAAGCAATTATTATTAAAATTTTAATTAATAAATTAATTGATTATGCATTATTCGTAAATGAAATTGAAGTTTAACTTGTACTCTAAGTACTTCGATTTTAAGTAATCTTTTAAATTATAAAATATTTGAAGTTATATGAAAATTCTGATTAATTGAAATTTGTTCGTATTTTTTTTGTGAATAATCATGTTGATTTTTTTTGGAGAAATTGCAATATTTACACAAAATATTCAAATGATCAAATTATTTATGATCAGAATATCTTCTAACGTTCTTTACAGTAACAGTATTGGATATTAGTTTAACATCTACATATTACTTATTATTAAACATCAAAAAAAGGGGAATAAATTGGCAACACTTATAATAAAAAAAAACAAATTGGTAACACTATAAATTGGCAACACTTATAATTGCTTTACAATATTGTTGGTCCTAAAAATGAAAATTTACTTCATTCTGAAGCTCTGTTCCTAAAAATTTTGGTCCCTGACATTATCCTTTTATGAGCTAAATCAAAATGAAAATAGGTCCTTTTTTCGAGAATTTGATATTTTTTTAAATTTTTTATAGAAAATCCGGTATCACAAGGAAGGTCTTTGGTGCGAGTATTTAATGACATAAAATTTAGAACCAAGTCAAAATAGGTGAAAAACTTTTGGTATTTTGCTAAATGTAAAAAAGATAGAATAAAAAAATAGAATATAATTCTCAAGCAGTTATAACGAAACTGTTTTTTAATTTTTCAATTTGTAAAGTTTGAATTTTATTCGAATTTTTAATTTTTTCATTTTTCTTAATTTCATATATATATATTTCATATATATGTAAATATTTCTATATGGCAAGAATTTGCAAAATGTACGTATTTTTTTAAGCTTTTCAATGATATATAACACTTTATATTTTTATTAAAAAACAACGAATTAAAGTTAGTTTAAGTGAAATATTCATAAATTTTATGCAAATAAGAGTATTTGTTTGCAATTAAGTAATACACAGAGAGCGATTTTAATTTGTTGTTATAAATCACAACAACAAATTATTCTCTGTGTGTAATAAATAGTAAACAAAGACACTTTTTAGCTTAATTTTTGTTGGTATTTAAATTAAAAGGAAATTATTGCGTTGTTTGTTAGAAAAAGTATAAAATGTTATATATCATTAAAAAGGTTAGAAAAATACGAGTATTATGATATTAAATGTATACCAATCTTGTTTATATAGAAACATTTGTATATAATTGAAATTATGATTCTGGAAATTTTCATATAATTCAACTAAAATCAAAAATTTTAAATTTATGTGTAAGAAATTGAAATATCTACGTTTTTGTTAAAAATTGCATAATTTTGAACTTATTGGACCTGAACTAATATTTTTGTTAAATCATTAAATGCGCGACCCAAATGAATAAATTCCGAAAACCCAGAAAAAAGGACATATTTTTATTTTGATCTAAATCACGATAGGCCAATGTCAGAATGAGAATTTTGAGAAACGGTATTTTAGAATGAAGCAGATTTCTCTTTGAGCTGAGAAAATCGATACTTTTTATTTTGGGGCCTCTCCAATGTATATTTTTAATTTTAAAGAATTCATAATTTATATGATTTTGGCGTTTCAATTAAAATATTTTTATTAAGAAATAATTGGAATTGAGGTTTTTTTACAACACTGGTCGAAAAAGAATCGTCCACAAAACAAGAATTGTTGAACCTGATGCTTTTCGATGTGTTTTTTTTTTTCTCTTGAATCTGTTGTGGCGTTTTTTTGTATTATATTTGTAATATTAGTATATTAACTCAAGAATGGTGTGTACGATTGATAAAATAAAAATAATAATCACACTTTACTGCTCATAACTTCTAAAATATACATTGTAAAATTCTTATTTTTATTTCATTTAATAGGAAAACGTATTCACTCTAAAAGGACAAGTAAAACATTTATATACTTTGAAAGTTCAAGGGTCAAAATTTATAATATAAAGATTAATACTTAATATCACAAAAAAGGTGTTTTAAAATTCTTGAAAATGTATAAATATATTGATAATGAAACCCTTTTCTATTTTTGTGCCAAATTTAAAGTTGGAGCCTCTTTTGGTTTAATAGTTATAAAGCAAAATACGATAAAAAGCAAATTTTTTGTATGTAAAGTTTAAAATATTTACAAAAATTATTTTGAAATTATTTTTTATATTTCAAAAATAAAATATATTTTGTATACAACCCAGGAAAATTTTCAGAACATGATCTGAAATCATTAGTTCTAGAACTGGTGTAATAAGAACCACATCAGATTCCTTTACACAGCAAAAACTTCGCCTAAATAACGTGTCTTGTAACCGAAAACAATATACAAAACATCTTCCTTTTTTGGTACTGTAACTGATGAATTTTGTTCACCAGTTTCTTTGGGCACCAAAACAGTAGTTTTGGATGCTGACTTTTTACGCACAAAAGAAAAAACCTTTGGTTCGTTTGAGATTTAAACCCACGTATCACAATACTGTACATGTTTGTTAGTCTGCCGTCTTACTCTTTACACCATAGTCGACTTATATTCTTAGAGCGGATTTCATAGAGGGGAATAAAATAACGTTTGCCTCAGTTGGGAGTTTAACCCTCAATAAATTTATGTGCATATTTTTTATTAGGCGCTCTATACAACTGAGTCACGTAAAAACCAAATTACTTTCATATTTACTAAAAACTAGTTATTGAAATACTCTTAGGTAATGCTGAGAGTGCCGAATAAGGCTACAACATAATGCATACAAAAATTTATTGCTTTTATAATTGTAAGTTAAGTTTTTCACTGGGTATCACAACCAATTTTGACACCAATGGAGTAGAACCTATTTGTGGTTTTAAATTCGTTTTTTATAATGTTTTACAGAAAAATATTGCTTAAGAACTAATTCTGTATGACTCCTACATCACTTCTTGAATGACTTCCTAGAACTGTTACAAAAAAAAATTACACAAATTCCTAAAATGAAAAAGTATTTACAAAATTAAATTGAATTTAAAAGTGGGCTTAAGAAGATAACCTGTTTGAATAAAACGTAAAAAAACAGGTCCTGAAATATTCCCTAACGCTTCTGTAGCATTGAATGTGATAATTTCAAAAAAAAAAAAAAAAAAAAAAAAAAAATTATTGATGAGAGAAGTAGTTCTAGAACCGTTCCAAAGAATGAGTACTGGCTAGCTAACATTTCCACAGATCTAATTCTGTGGAAATAAAAATCATTGCTCGTAACGTCAAAATATAATAATTACAGGTTATTTTAATATGTTTTGGAACTAGCTGTAGAACTAATATATTTTTTCCTAGGAAAATCTTATTTCAGTTGATATTTTTGTTACATAACTAAATTAGACACTCATGAAATTTTGCACAATTATAAAGTATAGTTATATTAATATTATATGTATTTTTTTAGGGTTTTAAAGATATAATTTTCAGAGATATAACTCACTATATAATATTTTTAAGGTAATGTCCTTATTTTTAAAACTTTAATCTTAACTTTTTATTTTCTATAGCTTAGGAGTTATTAATAATTGGATTTTATTTTTGTCTATAACTCCTAAATTAAATAAGGCTCCAATTTAAAGTTTTATATGCATGTGGATAAAAGTCGTGTTAACAATATATAATTTTTCTAAGAATTTTAAAAATACCGGTTTTTGAGATATAATAGTTTTATTTTTTTATCTTCAACTTTGACCTTTGAACTTTTGATGTAAAAAACTATGTTATGAAGGTAATATTTTTGTATTTAATATGAGGCAACAAGCATGGATTCACCATGTATTGTTAAGAAGTTAATAGAAATAAAATAACTATTAATTTGTAAAGTTTTTAGCATTGTTTTCGTTTTATAAACCGACATATTTCGAACGGAAAAGACACACGGGTCTCAAATTTCATGGTTCGAAAACACTTCCTATGCTCAAGGCAGTTAATGAATTTCATTGAGATCGGAGATGTCAAATATGATTGCTATCCATTTTGGCATGGAATTATTCTGTAGTGAAATATACACGAGTAAATGGCGGATTTAGGACGCAATATTAGACATGCCCATAAAAAAAAAACTGAAAGCAGATTCGATGCAACATTCCATATTTATTTATTTATTTATTTATTTATTTATTTATTTATTTATTTATTTATTTATTTATTTATTTATTTATTCTGAAAGTGCATCAAAATTTTTTTGGGGACCAGATAGTTAGAATATATTAAATTTGTAAAAATTTCTCTATAGTATGGTTCTTTCAAAAATATTATGTTTTTTTTTTTTTTAAGAAACAAAATATGATTATTATTAAATATGCTATAAAATCAAACTTTTTTTAATACATATTATAGAAATTAATTTTAGAATTATTTACTTCTTACTGCTTTGATTGTATTGATAGGAAATTAAATCTTAACTTTAAAACTTAAAAAATTTGAAATCTTGTTTAGGTGAAAAATATAACTCTGATATGTAGTTTCAAATTGTTTTTATTAGAAATTATTACACTTCAAAAATTCCCAAAGATAATAAATAATTCATGGATAAATTTTTTAATATCCATATTTAATATAAAAAACTACAAACGCCTTAAAAAACATATATTTTATATATAAAAATGAATTCTTTAAAATTTCTTAAATCATATCTGATTGGTTATCGAAATAGTTCACTGTCTCTATAGTTTTCACTTAAGAAAACGAAATCTATTTACAAATAAAAGTGAACTATTTAAAAAAAAAGATGCAATTGCTCATGTCATATATATCTTTTTGTTGTTGGTTTTTTAAATTTTAGTTGCTTTTGTTGTTATTGCATATAAGTATTTTGTATTTCTGTTAATTTGCTAAATTTGCATTAAAGTGTCGTGGTGGCGGTATTGGTGGCGTTGTTGGTGTTGTTGTTGTTTTAGATATTTTTTGTGGCGGTAGTGTTTGTGGTAACATGGATTTATTAAAAGGAGGAATCAATGGTAATGTTTCAGAAGGATGATAATGTTGATGGTAATGATTAAAATGGTTTTGCGGATGGTCTTGATGGTATTGATGTTGATGTTGAGTTTGTGTTTGATTTTGATGTTGATGTTGCTGCTGAATTTGTTGATTTGTTGATGTTGCAGATGTTGTTGTTGTTGTTGTATTTTTTGTATTAAAAGGATTAAATACCAACCTTGAGTGTGGAAATTGCATTGATGGCGTATTGAACATGGGCGTTGGTGTATGTGGCGGTTGCAACGATTGTGCTGCCGTATCTGGATGTAAAAAGTTTTTTCGTTGTTCCACCCGCTCTTGATGTTGACTCAGGCAACGTGTTATTATATCTGGCAGACTCTCCATATGATCCTGTATTCATTTTAATTTTTTGTTTGTTTTTTAAAACAAATTGAAAAAATAAAAAATAAAGAAAATAATTTAGTTCAGTGTTTGTTAAGTAAATAGCATAATAATATATTTAAAAAAAATATTTCTGTACTTGTAAAGCTTGTAATTTATCTTCTAAATTTGTTAAACGTTCCTCTATGGCATCTTGTCTACTTGACATGTCTGATATTATTTCATACACTGTATTTTGTGTCTGGAAATTTGAGAAAATAAATGATTATGAGTAAAACAAAAAAAGAGTTTAAATTAAGTTTTTGATTAGAATATGCGAAAAATGTTTATTTTTTTAAGTAACCAAAGAATTTGTTATTTTAAAGATGTATATAGAGATAATTTTATATATTTCAAAACTATATTTATGTAACGACTTTTTTTTTTAAATATGGCAATAACACTAATCACACATGAATGTAGAAAATCAATATGTGTTACGTGTACTTACATACATATGTGAATACTGTAAAAGTAGTGAATTTGATGAAAGTTGATTAGAGGCGTCACACAATGCTTTGATCTCCCACAACGATGGGACAAATATAGAAGGAAATGTCGTGGCAAATTTAAATTTAGTAAATAAATAAGTAGTCTTGAAAAAATTTACGTAAGGACACGCCTACCTCCCTACCTCCCATTAATTGGAGCAAAGATACGCCCACCTCCCATATATACTGAAACTAAAAACCTGATTTTCTGCGAGAATACTAGACAGAATTCAACCAAAATTTATGGTTATAGAGATATATAGGTTATTTATGATTCTGTCAATTTTTATTTAAATCTGAACAAGAAGACCCTACCTGTCATATTTTAATTTTTTAAAAATAGAAGGTGTCGCAGAATATTGAAACCTGGCACATATATTACTTAAGACATAAAGTAAATATATAAAAAAATAAAAAATCGGAGCAAGAACACGTTTACGTCCGGAAATTTTAAAAATCCATTTTTTTTTTTCAAAATACTGGTCAAAACAATATCAAAGTTTACGATGGCTATTGAAAATGGTTTTTTATGGATCGGTTAATATTCCATTTAATAGGAACAAGGGCATACCTACCTCCCCAAGCCCTATCATTATTAAATATTATCTTAATGTCTGCACCCATATTTTATGTAAACTTCTCAATAATTAGCGCCACCTGGGGGACTTTCAACGTAATATATTCGGTTCAAAAAATATATTTTTCTATTCCTTAGTTGCTTTTTAAATTTCGGAATAATTTTTAAAATTATTTTAATTTAATTTAGCGAAATAACTTACATCAACATTGAGAACTCTTTGAAGTTGTAGAAAAAAAAAAAACGGGTGACCACAATATAATTTTTCTGAAAGTTCAAGTCCTCCTTTACAACTTCTCTATACATAAATTAAAAAAAATACGAGGGAGGTTATAAAGAAATTATTTATTTATTTGTTTATTTTAGTTCAATTCTGTAATAACAAAAGCCTTTTAAACTCTGAAAATTTACTGCTATTTTAAAAAACTTTGTTAAAAAAAAACCCACAATTCCAAAAAAAAAAAAAAAAAAAATGGTGAAACTTCCAAAAATTTAATATTTCACAAATTCGAGTATAAAATCCACATATTTTTCTGAGTTCCCGTTTAGCTCTACGCCCAGGGGTCTGAGGATCCCTCTTTTGATCCAATCTGCCGATCAAAAGTTACAGATTAATTTCCAAAATGATAGATTCTGCCCCACTATGCAATCTCGGCCAATTATTTGTAAACTATTAGACTTCATCAAGATTCTGTTAGGGAATCAAGAAAAACTTTGCGGATGTACCCTCTCCTTCTGTGACCTGCTAGGTCAATACTCAAAAATACTCAATTCCAGCTCTGATCATTTGACATTTTATTTAAATATCTCAAACTGGTTTCAAGTTACCGAATTATTTTCAAAAAAAAAAAATCGATTGGGTATTGTAATTAATCAGCAAGACTCTGTTCAGTTATCAAACAATCACTTTTAATTACGACTCTAATCCCAAAATCAATTGCCCAATACGAAGATCTTCTTCATAAAACGATCATATTAAAATTAAAATTTTAATCATAAATCAATTGGCCGAAAAGTGAAGATCGATCTTTTGAAATCGTCATTTATTCGAAACTCAGAATAAAGTACTTTTTCTGTCACTGGTGGAGACCAACTTTGGAGATCTACTCTGTGACCCCTGTGACCTGCAAAGAGCCTGTACTTCTCCAAATTTACACAAAAATATTTCAGCTCTGATCAGGAGAAATTTTATTTAAATATCTCAAAGCTATTTTCCAAAAAAGGTATCGTTGCTGACCAAATAGTTATTACGCGATCATCTTAAAGAACAATATTAATACTAGTTGGCCGAAGATCTTCTTTAGCTATAAAACGATCTTATTAGAATAAAATTTTAATACTAAATCAATGAAGATCGATCTTTTATATGATGTTCAAATCAACACTATATAAAAAATATAATCAAGCGATCATATTAAAGAACAATTTTAATCAGTTGGCCATTAGGTTAAGATCGATCCGGATCGAATCACTCTTTCTTTCAATTCAAACTGATGATTAAACATAAAATTTTCCTATCACTTGAGGTGACCACATTTAGGGGTTCCCCGGACCTGCTAAGTCACCAATTTTAGTCAAAAATTTGATCCGATCAATGGTTTAGCAGGTATAGATTTATTACCCAAAAAATAGCTTATGGCCCCACTGTAAGACGTATTTTCTCAATAAAAATATTTTTTGATGACTTTTAAGCTTTTTTTAAGGCAGATGTCATGAAAAAGATTTTATTTAAATTACTGAAAAATTCTCTAAGATCGATTTCGATTCTTTAATATTAAAAATTAAAAATAATTAATATAATGTATGGGAAAATCGTTGATATGCCCATAGCTTCCATAAAAATGATATTGTATTCATCCTATATTACAAATTTAACACATCGATTATGAAAAATATTACAAAATTAAGTTTAAATCTTTGTAAATTTTAAAATTAAAAATTGCTGTCTTTTTTCAAATATTTTTTTTTTTTTAATTTCCTAAGATTTTCTTCCTTTTTATCTTATTATTTAAAAAAATTAAAATCTGGCTCCGTTAGGATTTGTAGGACAAAAACTTTATAAGTAAGACTTATTTTAGAAATCTACCTCTGTTAAGATTTGTTGGTCGAAAAGATATTTAAATAACTTTATTTTTAATCTCCTACGCCATTTGGAAGCTTCTTAAAGTTCTGGAAAGTTAAAATGCTTCGCAAATTATATATAGAAGATAATTCCATCATCTCTAATCTGAAATTTTATTCATTCTCTTCTCCCATATTCTTTCATATCTTCTATTTAGTTTTGTTCTTGTAGATAACACAAAGGAACCAATTAGGATCCAAATGATCCATAACCGCCAAGGTGGTGGCAACTTGATAAACCTAACCAATTTGATTTTTTATTATCTCAATTAGTATTGACGCATATTGGGCCAAAAGGCGTCGAAAATGGATCTTAATTTCTTAATTGAAGATCACCGATAACTGCTACATAAAATATATATCAAAAGAGCAGAAACCCTATCGAGAATTTTTCTATTAAAATTCAGAAAAAGCGGTTTGTAAATGGTAGAGATATGTTTAAAAACCCGGAATTTAAAACCAGTTTTCGAGCTTTTTAAGTCTCTGTTCATGTTTTAAAAAGATTTCCGAAAGTTTAATTATAACTGAGATATCGGGCAAAACGGATTTTTGCTTTTTAAGGCTTCGTTTAAGATAAACATTTTTATTATTTTAATACGTTCATAATATAAATACACACAGAATTAAAAGTTTATCAGTGATACTAATATGTTGATATCACTTTTTCCTGAATTAATCGCCATTCCACACCAATGTGCCCTATTTGTTATGCGCTTTGATTTCGCTTATATCAGGAGAAATGAGCCTCCTAGTAAAAGTAAATAGAAGTAATTTTTAAGGAAGTACATTATCACTACTTCCAAATTATCAAGAGTTATACATTTTCATAAATATTTCAAGTTTGTATTACATCGAGGTATCAAAAACCCACTTAAAATTCATTGTAAATTATAAGAATTTTTACTACTTTAGGATACAGACTTCGTTTTAAGTTCTTTTTTTGTAGGGTTCAATTTTTTTAGAGTAGAATCCCATATAGAGAGGAGTGAGCACTAAATTTAGTTTTGTTGCAATTTCAGTGTTCACTGATTAACCGAAAACGTATACTGGCACTGGCTTAGACATTTCGGTATCTCTCAGATATCCCTATTCGTGTACAGTAGAGTGCTCCAAAAAAAAGAAGTTTCGAATTTTGCCCGTCCCCCCGCTAAAATTGTTCTATTGGTTATAAAAATACGTCGTGCAAAAAAATTAGGGCAATAGGACTACGTTAATTGGTGCCGCAACGACTCTGAAGTTTGAAGGTGCATTTACAAGGGAAAAATATGCATTTTTTTCAGTTTTCACAAAAAATTTGTCATTAAATA
>MINK01009971.1:0-19475 GCA_001735545.1 Phormia regina
AAAATACATGTAGTCACATAAATTTGATTTTGTTTAAAAAAAAAAAAAAAATGAGTAAATTTTTTGAAAATTTAGTATAGCGTTGCTCTCACATAAACTTCTAGTTCTATTCTATGCTATAGATTATTTTGAAGTCTAGACTTTAGGCTACAGTCTAGACTATAAACGATTTTAAAGCCTAGACTATGTTATAGGCTACAGTATAAACTTTTTTTATTTTTATAGACTACAGTATAAACTTTTATAGACTACAGTATAAACTATTTTATAGTCTACACTATAGACTATTTCATAATCTATACTATAGACCATTTTATAGTCTACATTATAGACTATTTTATAGTCTACATTATAGATTATTATTAAATAGCCTAGACTATAAAATAGTGTAAACTCTAAACTATAAGGTAATCTATAGTAAAAACTATAATTTTTTTTTTTATATTTTAATATTTTTCTTTTTAATTCTATTTATTACTTTATTTTATTAATTCCTTATAGGATTTGGAAGAAACTGGTGCAGAGGATAATACCACCTTATTAACTAACACCAATTTATCGGATGAGGATTAAACAGCAGCTAACAACATAAGCAAGTAATGTCTAAAAATTTATATTTATAATTTAGAAAAAGAAAATTATAATTTAACCACCAAAATTACTTAAAAAAAGGATTTCAAATACAAGTACACTCGTGAAAAGTAAATAATAACAATGTAAAGGTAAAAAATATCAAATCAAATAAAATAATTTCAAAACTCTATTTTTCACGATTTTGAAAGAAACATGTCCACATATTATTTAGATAACACTTTTAGGAAAAAAAGTAATAAGAAGGAAAATAAATATTTAAAGAAATCAAAGAAATTTAAAGATTCTTTTTTTATTTTAATAAAAATTCAGTCTTTTTCTATAAATTTCTTTGTTTTTCTTTAAACAAAAACTATCCCAACTTTATCATTATTATATTAAAAAAATTAAGTAATAAAAAAATGAATTAAAAACGCTTATTTATTCAATAAAACAAAATGAAAAATATAATAAGAAGAAAACAGCTCATATTAAGCAAAGAAATCACTTAAGCAGCATTATTTAACAACAAATTTATAATAATTATTAAGAACAAACACAAAAAGATGGAAAAATCAAGTATTAAAAAAAACAAAAGAAACATTTTCAATAAATTTTATAAAATTAAGAACAAGTATTAATTTAATTAACTAGTCTTAATATTTTGAACACAAAAACAAAAATACAAAAAACAATTTTTTTCATTTAGAAGAATACAAATGATTTAAATGTAAAAAAGGCAAGTTTTTTGAAGAAAATTAAAGGAAATTAAGAAGGAAAGATTATAGATATATATGATTTAAAAAGCTATTAGGGACATACAAATTCCGTCCTACAAATATTTTAATTTTTAATTATTAGAGAGCTAAAATTGAGGGCAATTCTTATTAATATAAGGATTTACAAATGTCGAAGATTTGAGGACATAAGAAATTCTTTAATTGCTAGTAAATTAGGGTTTATAAACTAACAATTATTGCTACTAATTTAAGTTTATAAAGGGAGCTTCAAATGTCTTCAATTGGGATTAATAAAGAGGTCTACAAATGGATTAATAAAAAAAATTACATATGAACTATAAACCGTAAAGAAAACAGAGATATGTATGTATCCTATTTGTTGATAATCTAATGTTATAAAAAGATTAACAATTGCTGAAAGACCTTATTACAGTAAGGCAGTCGCGGATCCAGCTCAAGCTTTAGGGGGAGGAAAATACAATGATTTTCATAATTATTTTCCTGAATTTTAAGATTTAGTACACATTTCTCATTAAGTGTTTACATTTAGGGTAGGAAGATTTCCCTTTTTCCTTCCCCGTGGATCCGCGACAGCAGTAAGGGTTATATAGACAATGCTAAAAGGTATTTTATAGATCAAGCTTTGGGTTAGTTTATGGATAAAGTTTACTATATAGCAGTTATTGCTTATAGTGACTTATCATTATTAAATTGTCTTCGAATTAGTCCAAATTTTCACATGTTTTCTACAAAAATCTTGCCTCTTAATTTTTTAGTTTCTAAAACTTTTCTTGTATTTATTTCTTTTACACACTAACACACAAGCAAAAAAAAATCCACAAAAAAGACTGTTTCATAAATAATTGTTAAATTATTGTAAAATAAATGCTTAAAAAAGAACAAGTCGTCTCCTTAATTTTAGGTTATTAACAAAAACAAACAAAAAATTGGCCACCATTTTTTGATATTTTTACCAAATTTTTTTACTCACCTTTTTTACATTTATTTATTTTTTATAAAAAATTAAGAAAATCTTTGAAAAAAACACACATTTTTTAAAGGCTTACAAACACTTGAAGAAGTAAAAACCATAATTAAACCCACTTAAATGTTTAAAAAAAAAACTTAAAAATCCTTTGAAATAATAAAAAAATTACTCAAAAGTAACATAACAGTTAAATTCTCTTTTAAATGCAAAACAAATTATTCACAACACAAACAGCATTGTAAAAAATGTTAGTTTTTTTTTATTCTCACATCTGTGTATAAAAGAGTAGTAGCTTAGGGCTTTTGTTACAAAGGGCCTTAAAATGGTAGTTTTTTTCGGTTAATAATAGTATTAAAAAATTTAAAAAACAAGAAAATCAGAGGAAAATTTAACTATTTTTGTAAAAGTGTGATTGTTGTAGAGATAAAACAAATAAAAAAAGTAGTTAGTGTTGTAAACAATATAATATGAAATTAAATTTAGTTTGAAAATAGTAAAGAAAAATAAGCAAAAAAAAAAAAAAGATGGTGAACGAAATAAACAGTATTTATAAAAATTTAAGTTTATTAAAATAAATAATAAAGAAAATCCTAAAGAAATTTAACAAGCTAAATGATAAATTATATGATTTATTAATGAAAAATATCAATATCCGAAAAAACGGCCAAGACGTTTTAATTATAACCTCTAAATTAAAAAAATGAAAGCTTAAAATATAAAGAAAAAGAAATTTTAATTTTATAAATTGTTAATAAAATAATGGTTATTCTGCAAAAGTCTTATTTCATATCCATTTAAATTTAAAAATTCCAAAAAAAAAAAATTAAAAAATTTTAGCCGACTTTTATTAAGACAATCAGCTAAATTACTTTAATATTATTAAAATTTAATAACAATTTTAGTAAAAATTAACTTTATGCTAAAAGTATTAAATAATTATAAATAAACATTTCAAATTTGACATAATTTTCAGCAGATATTTAAAAAAAAAAACTTATTAGTAAAACTAAGTAAAAGTAAAATTTGGAGGTTATAATGAATTTTTCATTTTTATTTTTATATATTTTTTAACTTCAATATATTTTGCTTTTTTATGTTAACTATTACAAAAATTTGCATTTATTTTAAACGATATTTTTATCATTATTTGAAAAAAATACAAAATTTTTCTTTAAATACATAAATAATAATAATTTTTTTAAGAAAAATAATAACACTACAATTTTTTTTATATAAAAAAACTAAAACAGCTTTGTAAGCCCAGACTTAAAAAAAAAATAGAAAAAGAGCAAAAATGTCCAATAAATAAATGCTTAAAAAATATATTATTGAAAATAGCACAAATTAAATATGAACAAAAAACTTTATAATAAAATATATATTTAATTAAAAAAAATATTTAAAAAACTATATTTAGTTTAAGCTTAAGCGTACAAAATAAACTTATATACAAAAAAACAAAAATATTGAAACAAATTTAAAAAGAATAGCATAAAAAATAATCGGTTAATCGATTTAAATAAACATTCTATACCAAAAGAACTAAAAAATATAAAATCAAAATTTTTCTAAATTCTGTTTAAAATTTATTTACATCATTTTCGTATGGATATAATTTTGGTATAGAGTGTTTGAGATGAAAATTCAAGTCAAAGGGGTAATTTATATAAGTTATGTAAATAATATACAAAAGGCTAAGCTATAGATTATAGACTGGGACCTACATAATAAGCTGTAGAATAGCCTTGAGAATAAAATGTGAACTAGGCTTTAAAATAGTCTATAAGCTAGGCAATATAGACTATAGTAAAGGATAGTAGTGTCTAAATATTATACTATAGATTAATCTATAGACTAGGCTATAGAATAGTCTATTGAATTCGCTGTAGAATAGTTTATATACAAGGCTATAGAATAATCTATAGATTAGCCTATAGAATAATTTGTGTACTAGTCACTATAATAAACTCTAGGCAAAGATATAGAATATACTATAGACTAAGCTATAGTCTAGGCTATATAATACATAATTTATAAAACTATGAAACAGAATTTAGACTATGTTATAAAATATACTATCGACTATGCTATAGACTAGCCTACCAAACACATATTGGTAGATTTCATAACTTTTGACTTGTATTTTCGATTTAAAAATAATTTGCCTGTGGAAAAAAATCTCTCAAATAGATCATAAAAATTTCCTTTTTTTACACTTCAATATATCCCCCCNNATATTTAAACCTCTAAAAACTATATATGCTTGTTAAAAGAAAATGTCTGTATACAGATCAAATAAATTGTTAAAAGAAACTAAAATCTTTATCTTATTAACTCTTTGAAACCCCCAAATAAAATTAAGTTTATTTAGCTGCTTTTTATATAAAAACTAAAACGAAAGCCCCAATATATAAGTAATTTATAAAAAAAAAACTATTATTAAAGTAAGTTCTTAAATTAAGTATTTATATACATGTGTATTTAAACGTATATTTATTTATAATTTTAGCTTATAAGCCAGGCCGTAAACAACACACGTTAATAGATCGTCATTCGTATTCCTAAATAAAAAAACAAATAAATTATTATTGTATTATTAAAAAAACCAAACACCCCCAATTATGTAATTGCAAATTTTGCTTGCAAATTCAATAAAACAAAAACAAAAAATGAAATAAACAACCGCCTAAATAAATAAAATTAAGAAAACATTATAAAATGTCATATAAATAATAAAAAACCAAAAGAAGAATCAAATAAACAACATTTATTTAAACAATTGTTTTAAGTTTTTAACTTTATTTTTATATCACTTTAAGAGGAAATAGTTTTTTTTTGTTTTGTTTTTGGAAAATAAATTATTTTTTAGAAGCTAAATGATCTTTATGTTGTTGCACAAATTGTTGGAAATTTTGTTCTTCTACAAAATCTTCATTAAAGGTGGGAGCTTCTTCCTCTTGACCTTCTTCGTCTTCGGAACTTTCATTGCCAGGATGTTTAAGATAAACATCAGAAAGTTCACGGCCAGAGGAGACCTAGAAAACAAAGCAAAATAAAAATGACTATAACATTATAGTATGAACTATAGAGTGGTCTATAATATGGACAATAGACTGTTTAATAATGCAGACTATAGACTAGTCCATAATATACACTATAAATTAGTCGTTTTTCTCTTACCTCTTCTACAAAACCCGTCAACATAACCTCACTGCCAGTGCCCTTACTTTTAGCTATCTCTTCCAATTTTTGTTCTGTTTTCTTGGCCTGTTCCAATAATTTTTCCTCGCGCAGTTTATTATACTCCGACTTATAATCTCTAAATATTAGAAATACACAAAAATTAATATAAATTCTCGACTGAAAACACACAAAAACTCTCAATACTTTTCATATTCCTCTGCTCCCTCAGACACTAAAGTGAAAAACCGATCAAAACCTACTCCAGTTTTAGAAGAAATACCACAAGTTTTTAAATCACTATAAAATTCATCCAAAGTCAAAGACATAGTTCTGGTTAAATTACTAATATAGTTTTGTTCCTTTTCTAAAGCTTCCTGGAAAGCTTCAAAATCCGTCATCCATTCTATGGCAAAATCATGATCTTGCATATCAATCTAATATGTAAAAATATAAAAAATGAATTCTTTCTTTAAAAACAAAATTTCCTTATAATTTTTACCTTATTCATTGCCACAATAAAAGGCAATCTAGCCTTATACAATATCGAACAGGCATATAACATATTGGACATAAAGGTGGTGGGACTAACAGATCTTACCACATCCATAACATATACTACAATGGTGGGAAACATAGTAGCCAAAGCTTCTGTTATTATAGTACCCGAAGCAGACCAAGTAAATACCTCTATTTGTCCCGGCGTATCGATAATACACCATTTATGTCCTTGTTGTCCTGCCCGGCGTATTAATTCTACTACCTTTTCAAATTTGGTGGCGAATAAATTTAGTGAAGTTACAATGCCTCCATTGGGTCCCAGTTTATATTGTTTCATTACTTCTTTATAGTTGACGGTATCACGAATATCTATATTACAATGATAAGGTGTTTCTCGGCAAGCAGGATCCAAATTTATTACATACGGTTTGTAATGTTCAAATGAGGTTTGTGTTAACTTTTGAACAAATGTGGTTTTCCCTGAACCGGCCATTCCCAAGACAATCATACAAATGGGAGATGATTGGGGACCATTTTCTACCGATAAAGGAGAATTAGATGTTGCAGACATTGTAGGGAATTTATTATTTTTGTGGATTTTTTATAGAATTTTATAGATTTTTTACAATTTTCGAATTTCAAAACAAAAATGTGTGTTTTTGTTTTGTTTTGCAAAAAAACAATGACATTTGTTGACAAGAAGCCAGATGTAAGCAACAACTGTTCAATGAGGCTACCAGATGTGAGGAAATTAAAGTTTTTTTTAACTTAAAATACGTTACATTTTACCAAATATAGAAAAAATAAATGAAATTATTTAAAATAATAAATAAATAAATAAATAAATAAATAAATAAATAAATAAATAAATAAATAAATAAATAAATAAATAAATAAAATAAATAAATGATTATATTTTTAGGTTTTAGGGCTGCCACATGCAAAATCTAGACGTAAACAAACTTACAATCCTGCCAGAGACGAAAAAAAAGGTAAACAAAAAGCTACCAGATAGGGAAAACAACATTGTCAAAAAGAAAACAGGAATTAAAAATCAATAAGAAAAATAAAAAAATTATTAAATATCAGCAAAGAAAATAAAAATGTTTATAACATTTTAATATTTGTTATAATTTGCTTAAATTATGTTAAAAAACAAACATTTTCAACCTAAAAAAATATCCCTTTTGAATTCCTTCAAACGGAAAAATATCCCCTCAAAGTTAAACCCAAAGCTCCCACCAAGGCGAATTCAGAATCTGAATTCGCCTTGGTTCCCACACTAAAAATGTCTAAAGTTCAACATCCATTTCCGTTAAAACTCTTCATTAGGAACAGCTTCAAATCGGATGTTTGCTTTATTTAAAAATATACAAATTTAATTTTTTTTCCCAAAAATAATGACATCTCAACAACATATTCCTCCTGAATCTTCAACTCATTTTAATAAAACTAAAAGAACATATAAATCTCGTTTGATTCCTTTGGAAGCCGGACAACATTGTATAGCCTCAGCTATGGCTAGAATTGTTAAACATATGGTTAATAAGGATTTACAAAAACGTTGTAAGGATCTTTTAGAAATGGAAGATCTAGCAGAAACCGAGGCTAGAATTTTATTTATTTTACAACAAATTGATAAGGAAAGGGAAGAAGAAGAGGAAAAGTCTAAGGAGGAAAATAAAAAGCGCAGATTAAAGAGGAAATTAGAAAAGCATAATGGAAGAGAGGAAAACTAAAAATTTGAATTATAAATACTAAACATAACCTTAAAACTTTTTAAAATTAAAAATTATGAATTTGATATTAAAATTTAAAAAAAGTGGAAAATAATATAAAAAATAAATATAAATAGATGTAAAAAATATAGATTTGTATATTAAATGTTTAGAAGTTGTTGAATTTTAAAAATGGAGTTTTATAAAAATATATTTAAAATTAAGTATAAATATAAATTAAAATCTTTTTTTAAAAAAGTTGGTAAGAGAAATTAAAGAGTTAGATAACCTAAAAAAATATTAGTTTTAAATCTTGTTAATAATTGTAATTGAGAAAATAAAATTTAAATGAAAATAAAATAATTGAACAGATTTTTCTTTTTAATTTAATTTTATAAATTGTTATAATTTAAAAAATAACCCAAAAATATTTAGAATTAAAAAATGGTATTTAAAAATCACAAATAAGATTTAGAAAATTTAGCAATTCTTATCATTGGAATGGTAGGAACCTCAAAATGGTAGCGACTTTAAAAATTTTGTTAGTGATTATATTTTGGAATGAAAATATAAAATTTTGGATGCTTTAACTACATAGAATACTTTAGCCATAGAGTAACATATAGAGACGAAATTCGTCTCTTGTTACTCTTTGACTTTAGCTTCAACTGCAACTGACAGCTGTAGTAAAATACATACATTTATACGGAACGGAGCCAAATCAGTACGTCAAACTTCCACGTGAGTTGAAAAATATTCAACTTTAAAGTACTGAAGCACGTAAATACATTTTGTTACTTTATTTATTGACAACATAATGCAATTTTAAAATCGTTTTATTTTATTATGAAAAATGTCAATAACACAATAATGCAATGACTGGGTTAATATAATTTATACGTTGCGTAGCTGTCAGTTGCAGTTGAGGCTTTATTTGTCACCGAAAATCTATTTTTTATATGAAAATCTAATAAATAATAATAAATAATTAATCAATAACGAAAGAAGACGGTACAGTCGGTCAAGACCGACCATATGATACCCTACACCATTGTCTATGTGTACCAAAATTCGGGAAGGAGCCAATTATGGACCTATACTTGTATTAAATGGAAAATAAAAATAATACTATTGCAGAATATTACGTCGATACTAGGATTCAGCCAACCAGACGGACGAATGGACATCGTTAAAGTGATTCTGAGTCGAATGGTATACTTTAAGGTGGGTATAGGAAATATCCCAACCACCTATGTTGGTGTAGGGTATAATTAGATAAATTTATAATGAAAATAAATATTATATTTACGATTCTTTGAAGAAATATTTCAACATAACCTATTTCTTTTCATTTCAAAATCTCAAATGATTTAAACAAATTATTTACTTTTTTATTTTCATTTTATTAATTTCACTTTTTCAATCATAACTATACATTAAATGTACATTTTTTTATTTATTTATTTAATTTTTAAATATAAAGGAATAAAATATTTTTTTATAATAAATACGTGTTGTGTGTATGTGTGTGTTTTTTTATATAAAGTTTATATTTAGATAATTATTATTAATAATAAAAAAAATTAACAAAATAGTAATTAAAATTCATTATAATTAAATAATAATTTTTTAACAGTTTTTTTAATTATAATAATAATAAGAAAAAAGAATACGTTTATTTGCTTTCAACATTTATAGCAGCATAAAAAAAAAATTCAATATTTTCTAATAAAAGAAAAATAATAATAATATATAAAAAATATATATAATTATTTTAGGCCAATAGAAAACTATTATTAAAATATTAATTTTATATAGAAATTTAATCAAATTCTTTGAAAATTAAAGGAAAAAAAATTGTTTTTCTTATAAAAAAATGTTGTTTTTGTAAATAAAAAGAAATATAAATGTAATACTTTTTCTGTTTTGTTTATATTAATATTTTTTTAATAAAGAAATAAATTTGTTAAATTTTGATTTTGGAACCAAATAATATTCGATTTTGTTGTTTTTTTTATATGTAACTATTTAAGTATATTACGTATTTTATACGTTTTATTTTATAAACAAAAACGTTTAAGGTTTAAAGGGTTTCTTTATGTGGATTATTTATAAAAATTATTTTATTTTTAGTTTGATTTTTTTTAAAGCAAGTTCTTATGTTGGTTTGTTCTAAAGTTATAGTTTAAAAAGCAGCTATTTCGTTTGTGGTTTTATATTAAATTAAGCTGTTTGTTTATAAGATTTTTTTAAATAGTTATTTTAAATAATTTTGGCTTATGAAGAACAATATTTTTGTTGTTTTAAAGTAAACAACATTTGTTTAATGTTAAAACAGCAAGTTTTATAAAAAGAATTGCAGGTAACGAATGATCTACAAAGTAAAAGTTAAATATAATATATTACTTGAAAATTGTTTATTTATTTATAATTTCTTTGTTTACTTACCTTTCTCTTTCCTGCTTAGTTTTCTTTTATACTGCACCATCATCATCATTGTCGTCGTCCCCTTCTTCCTGTACAGCTACGGCCAATGTTAGGGCCTGCTCCTTATGCTAGGCTATTGATAGACGATCCATTATGGATCCTTCCAACAAAAACTCCTGACTACTTGATAATATATCATGTAGTTGTTGGGTTTCTCCTGTGTTATTACTAAAGGGGAAAAATGAAGAAATTTCTGCTAAAATATTTGTACCGACAGCTGTTGCCTCTGCTGAACTGCCCGAACCACCAGCTAAAGGTAAAGATACTCTACGACGACGTTCTACGCCATCTATAAAATCTGGAGAAGTTTGTGTTGATCTTCTTTCTTCATTTGTTGTGCTGGTCGCTGCTATTAAAGGTTTCTTTTCCTTGGTTATTTCATAATAAATATCTGGCAAATCGTCATATTCTTGCAACTCTAGGCAACGTTGTAATTTTGCTATATTACTTAGCAAAAGTCTATGTTGCAGTTCAATTTGTGGGAAACCACCACGTTTAATTTCCAAAATGGGCATAAAACGAAAATAACATTGTTCCCAAATGCTAAGAGCAGACATGCGATGTTCAGGTTGTAAATATCTATCTTGGGGTATAGAAGATTTTGCTATGAAATGGTGTGGAGCTAAAGTAGATCTGTTGTTTGCGTTGGCTTGTGCAGAAGGGAGTTGTAATAAAGGTTTGGCCAAACCCGGCAGCATAACAGCACCAGCCGGTATGGCTATAGAACGGCGACAGGGTAATTCTTGTTTTTGTTTTTGATAAAAGGGATTATTAAAGAAAAGTTTATCTTTTTCGAGAAATTGTTCAGACCAATCCCATACAGGGCGTAATACTAAATTATTATCCTTTAAAGCTTTAAGACGATCAGCATTACAATCGAATTGAAAAGTATCAAACAAAGGCATAAAACACGAATCCCATAAAGTGGTTAAATATGTTTGTGAAAATTCAAATTCATCGGGGAATTGTTGCAATAATTGCCATACCGAGTCTAGGAATAGAAGAAAAACAGGACTTTCTTCTTGTAATGGATTGGTATCCGTAGCTAGGCGTACATGTCCCAAACGTCTTTGAAAAGGATGTTCTAAGGCTACCCATTCTTTTTGTATCAGAGACTGGAAGCCATCTATAGTGCGATAAAGTGGATCCAAAATAATTTGTGTTAATGAGGATATAATGCAGCATAAATCCCGGCCATTGGATTCTTGTAAAACACAGGTAGAACCTTCCCTTAATTTGTCAGCAGCTTCACAGGCATAGCGTAGACATAGGGAAGAGTAAAATAACCAATTAGATTTCTCCAACAATGTAAGAAATTTAGAATCCTCCACCACAAAATGTTGGGCCGTTTCCGGACAACAAAGTCTGCGCAATTTTTGATACGCTTTCAAAACATCTTGTATGGAAGGCAAATTATCGGTCAACTGCAACAAATGTAATTTCTTTTGATCATTGGCCGAACGCACCACTTCGAGCATTATATTTTCCAAAGTTCTATCTTGTTGTTGTGAAGGTTTTAATTCTGCCAAACGCACCAAAGAAGCATTGCCATAACCATAAACCCAAAATGCAGCCCGGGAATCCCAAAAGGCTCTAGTAAGATTTAAAAACTTTTCTATATCACAGGCTTTGGGTATAACGAAATGGGGAGGTAAAGTGTAACGGGAAGATATACGTTCTGCTTGTAACATGGGCAAAGAATCACAGCTTACCACCTGCCAATTGGAAGAGCCACATCTAATTAATTCACGTGCCCAATCATTTTTTGTGGCATACATGCTAACACCCGACTTTGATAGAGTAGAATAATAAGGCTCCTGGTAGCAATAAGCAAAACTAAGATCATGTCTAGTAGGAAAAGCAAATCTAGCCAAAGCGGAAGCTATAAATTTACCCCAATCTCTGCCTCCTTTAGAATATTGAAAACCAAATTTGAGTAAACGAAAGTTTTTGCATATAATATGTAAAGCAGCTATGCGCCCACTCATTAATTTCTGTTGGGCATCCAGTTTTTTCCGGCGCCGTCCAGCATTACCCGGTAAAGCAGATGCTGCCCTACCAGTCTCAGCCATTTGATAGACATGATCTATATTGTTGAGTGTGATATCATGACGTGCTAAAAGTAAATGTTCTTGACCCAAATTGGTTGCTGAGCTACCCGTAGGATTTTCACGCTGTAAAGGCACAAATGATAGCTTAAAGTTGGTAACACTTAACAATCCAAATATGGCTTCTTTGGAATTTCGAGCACAATTCATTTCCAAATTAGTATCCACCGGAGAAATGGCGGTATAAAGATAAGCAGGAGCTGAGGCTACTACCAATTCATTGGGTAGCAAACGGGGTTGGGCTAAATGAACATCACGCATATCACTGGGTATACACCATTCATCATCACCCATTAAAGAGGAAACATCACCAGCTGGTGGAGCTACGTAACTAGTAAAAGTATTACGTTTACGATGATCTGACATGGTGGCTGACATTATTTATTTTTTAAAATAATAACAATGATTATTATTATTATTGTGGTTCTAAATGTTGTTGTTATTATTGTTGCTGTAAATGATATTGTTGCTGATTTCAATACTATATTATAGCTTGTTGTTGTTATGTATGTAGTACACTTCCAGCAACACCCTCCTGCTGCACTCTTAGATAGACGCACACACAACACAAACTCAATCACTCACTCACACAGCCCACAATGACGGTAAGTTACCAAATTAATTTAACTTTAGTAAATGTGATCAGCATAAATAATTAATTTTTATATCCGGCCGTCATATGTATGTATGTTATAACTGAAAATAATAATAAAAAAATATTATTATAAAAATAAACCATAAATAAGTATAAATCATAAAAAACCAACATGCAAACGCCCTTAATTTTCTTATTTAGTAACAATAACACAAAAAACAATATTCTTTAAATAATCAACAAAATACCGTTTTATTTGTTGTAAATTGTTGTTGCTGCATAAGAAAATAAAATAGACTAGATAATAATTTATTTCTTCTTTCTATTGTTGATAAAAAAATAAAAAAAAAAACGTCTGAAAAAATAGCACAAAAACTTTTATTGTCTAAAATATTTCTATTATTTACTTTTTCTTATTGACTATAATCTAAGTGCCATTATTGTCTTAAATTTGACCTTATGCTCTTTTTCGTGGAAGCTAGGAAAACTTTTAAAATAATTTTATATTTTTTTTAATAAAAAAATATATTTTTTTAATTATTTTACACTTTTTTTAATAAATTTTTTTCTTCGTCTTTGTTGCTGTGACTGTATGATTTATTTTTTTATGTAGGGCTGTCAAAAAAGTTCATGTATTTTTGTTGCATTGCGTTTTGTGTTGACAGTTCGTTACAGAGTACCACGGGGAAGAGAAATTTGATTCCGCCGGCATCTTTCACTAGAATGTAACGGCGGTAATTTATATGATGATTAGTGTTGTAAATTATGGATCTTTTTATTATTTATTGCTGGTATTGTCATGTAATTCAGTTTTTGTGTTAAATATTTCTGAAAATTTATATAAAACCTTTTTTATTTTCAAAATTTCTGTAAGAAATGCCTCTTAGACTTTTGGAATTAAGTCTTTTTAATTAATAAAGAAAAATTGAGATGTAACAGAATTAAAATTTTTGTAGATAATTTTGTTTATTATACCCTTCACTACACGTGTAAAGCGTATAATAAGTTTGTCATTCTGTTTATAATTTTCACAATTTTTGTCGGACAGATTCTTCGGGATCCTTGAAAGAAATGATGACGGTAGGACCATGTCCGTCCCTCAGCAAGATCGGTTCATAAATTACGGAAAGGTTTTTAGAACAGGTTGTGCCAATTTTTTTTTATTTTTTTTTTTTTTTTTTTTAAATATTCTAGTTATTTTAAGAAAAAAAGTAATTCTTAATTTGAACACCAAATAATAAATTATATCTTTTTAAAGAAATTTATTTCATATTCGTAATTTTATTTCTAGAAACAGACTTTTTTTAAATATGGTAAATTTAAATTTTCATAGGAAATTTTGTTTGTTTTTAAATATATTACTGTTTTCAAAAGTTGAAATATAATATTTTCCGTCCCCTGACTGTGTAATATTGAGTATAACGCAAGAAAATTCCCACGCATTTGGATAGTGTGGACAAAACTTCTTCATTTTATGATTTTGCTAGCACAACTACACAATATTGACCATTCTATATGAGCGGACAAGTAAAAGACTAGGGTCTATACGAGAAACTTTCACTCTCTGGTAGAATTATCTCACGTGCAGACTGAAATATTAGCATTATAAGAAATACTGAGATTGTGGAACTAATGAACTGCCGGCGTCATCTCACATATTATATCAACGTGGATACAATACGTTAAGAAAAGACTGAATTGTCTTTACTAAAGAAATTAGCGCTAATATAATTAAAACATTACTCTTTAATAAGAAAACGCAGCAATTACAATTTAGTTGTTATTAAAATAAATAATAAATTTTTTCCTAAAATAAACTCCTTGTTATATATTATAACAAACAAAATTGTCATACATTTAATTTTCTGTAAACTAAAACATTTTAAATATTTTCCTTTAAAAACAAACGCTTTTATCATAAAAATACAACACTGTTTAATGATGCCACTTAATTAAACCCAAAGTCAGCTTATTTTTAAACGGCGTTATGGAAAAAAATGACACATACGTCATATTCGAATATAGGAAAAAAACATCTGATAACAAATGTCAAACATCTAGTGGTAAACAAAAATATTTTTATTGAGCAACGCTTTTTTTCGCTCTAAAAAATCAAACAATATTAAAACTTTTTTGTGTTTTTATGCCAAACGTGCGAACAAATTGATTGTTAGTTAATCTAATTGTAATAAACACATTGTTTACCATGGGTTTTCCACGTATTATAAGTAAAAATAATAAAATCTATACCAAACTGGGTGAGTTTTGTTTATCTGGCGACGGCCAGCAATTTCTGATTGTTTGCCATACCTGCCAGGAGGAATTGCAGACACAAGATAAATTTTGGAAGCACATACAAGATGAACACAATTTTATGCATGGCATTAAACAAGTGAGTTGGTATTTTGAATGTTTGTGTTAAATAATTCAGGGTGAGAGTGCGAGGGCTGCATTGTGTTAATGGGTGGGGGGGAGAGTGCGGTGAAGTTGGCCACTAACACACACAGCGGCTGTTGGTATGAGACGTGGTAAATAACGCGCCAAATTTTTTTCTATTTCATTTTTTTTGCGTTTAGGAACAGGGGCGCACAGCAGCACAGGCTTATATGGAAGCAGCAGAGGCAGTGGCCATGATGCCTTTGCCTTTATATCGTAAAGTTAGTGTTAATGATCAGCAGAGAGAAGATGTGGTCTCGACGGAAGATGAAGATATGCAAAAGGAACCAAAAGACTATACAGAAATGAGAGCTCATGAAGAGCAACAGCAACAACAGCAGCAACAGGCTGCTGTAGCTATAGATATAAAATTGGAACCCTCTTCGTTAAGTCAACAGTCTGCAGTACAGGCACAACAACAACAGCAGCAGCAACAACAGCAACAAGAACAGATACAACAGCAACAGCAGCAGCAACAACAACAACAGCAACAACAACAGCAGCAGCAGCAACAACAACAACAGACACAACAAATTGAAATTAGCACACCTTTAATGTATCAAATACCCCAAGTACACCCACCAGTCAGTGCATACGCAGCCTTAGTTCAAGCCCCAGCCATAAATACCCTTAACATGTCGGTGGCCGCTGCTGCTGCAGCCGTAGCCTCCAATCAAGTGCCATCCTCTATGGCTGCTCTATTGCCCCAAGAACTGCAATACAAACAGGAACTGCAGTACAAGCAAGAGGTGCAACAACACAAAGAATCTACTAATAATAGCACCACGGCCAGTGCCAGTAGTGCCGTTTCCTCCGATGACGGTGAACGTTGGTACATATGTGACTTTGAGAATTGTGGTCTTAAATTTAAATATCAATCACGTCTCGAATTGCATCGTAGTGTACATAGCAAGGAAAGACGTTTCGCCTGCGAAATCTGTGGTGCCAGTTTCAAACAATCCTGCAATTTGTCAACGCATCGCAAAAAGAAACATGCTCTCAAGGGTACCACTAAAGCTACACTGGTACCGCCACAGCGTTTTTGAAATCCATTTATAAATTTCTTGCAATTTCCCTTCTATTTTTGAATGAAAAAATTAAAAAAAAACACAATAACAACAAAAGAAAAAAAAGGAAAAATCACACTTGAAAAAAACAAAAACAACATTAAAAACACAAAACGTGACTTCTAACCCGCCCTAGAAAATATAAAATACAATTTTTTTCTTCGTTTTTTTTTCGAAATCAAAAATTAAATTTAAAAAAAAAAACTAAATTTGAATGATGAACATTTACAAGGACATACATACATAGTTTGATATGTATATTTTTTAAGGAGAATTTAAGGATAAACAAACAATTTTTTGGGTTTTGAAAAGAAAAGAAAAAAAAAAGGAATTTAAAACAATTTATGTGCAGCATGATAAAGGATTTTAAAAAGCAAGTAAATAAATTAAACAAGAATGATATTTTAACAAAGCAAGTTTCTCAAGCTCAAATTTTGCAAGTAATTTGTAATAAAATGAAGGTATGTTTTTTTTATTTAAAATATAAAATTAAAATTTGTATTTTTGAAAAGAATTTTTTTTATACAAATTTTATTTGCAGCAAATTATACAACAATAAAATAATCTTTTTAGGGAACTATTTTCTTAAGAGCAGTAATTTTTATATAAAAATTTTTCATGTTTCAAACTTTTACTCTGAGTTTTAGTACATTTCTTTTTAGCTAACTTTAGCTTTAATGTATTAATTTTAAACTCAATATTTTTGGTTGGTTGGAAAATTTTTTATTTATAAAGTTTAAACAAAGTATTGTTTTTTTTTAATAATTTTTGTCTTTATTTTCTTATAATAAATGATTAAAAATCTCAAACATTTTAATCGTCAAATTTAACAAATTTAAGTGTCTATTCTATAAAAAGTAATTATTTTTTAAAATTTCTTATAATACTTTTCTATTTTACAAAATTTCGTAAACGTTTTTATATTATCAAGTATAGAAAAGAATTATTTTTTAGTATTTGATTGTAGTTTTCATTGAGGAAACAAAGTTTAAAATGAAAAGCTGTTTTAAATATTCACTCAATTTTCGAATCCTGCATCCAGCAATTTTTATCCAGCATTAATTTTGTTTCTCTTAGTATAATACTAAGAAAAACTCGTTACAAAATTACCTATTAATGTCTTTGAAAATTGTTGAATTAGTTAACTATTTGAAAATATATCAAAATTAAAAATCTATTAACAATAACTCTTTCAAATATTGCCATTAAAAATTAGGAAATACATAATTTGGCTTCTCTGAGTGCAATACTAAAAACAAATCCTTACAGATTTTTAATAAATTAAATTTCATATACAAAATTATCTATTAATGTCTTTGAAAACTAATGAATTAGTTAACTACTTGAAAATATATCAAAGTCTATTAACAATAACTCTTTCAAATGTTTCTTTTAAAAATTAAGAAATACATAAGTTGAAATAACATTTTCAAAAGTCCTAGCCATCTTAGCAACTTGTTTAATAATTGAATTGGATTGAATTAAAATACTTAGGACAATTTTACTATTACAAAATCAGCACAACAAATTTGCAATTAATAAAGCTGGTCTGCTTACCAATGATCCTTCAAAATTAATGGAAACATTTCCTTTATAATATAAGGATATTAACTTTTAAAATTCCTTGACTTCCTATATATGTAGATGGGAGTAAAATATAAGAAAGTCTTTTATAGTTATTATCACAAAAGCTCTTTGTATAAATTAGTTATAAAAGAAAATCCAATTTTCTTTAATGATAGTTTTTTTGTAGTAACTTTTTAAAACAATATTATACAGGTATGTGATGAAAACCGATCGTTTTCAAAACGAATCGATTTTAAAAATTGTAATGAACTTTTTTGTGAAAAATAACAATAATTTTTTGGCAAATTTAACAAAATTATTTAATTAAATATAAAAGAAAGTGATTAGACTATAATTTTTATCAATTACATAAACTAAAATATATGAGTTCATCACACATATTTTTGATTTAAAATCGATTCGTTTTCGAAATCGTTTTCCATCACATATCTGATAATTTTTTTTTAACATTTTTTATTTGCTTTTATATGAACATTTTTCATAAAAATTTTAGTATTTTATAAAATTTCTTTGATTTTAAAAGTGAATACATTTTGAAAAAGAGTAAAAAATTTTTGTTTGTTCCTTTTTTTAATTTTTATATTAATTATTGATCAATGTATTTAAATTTTAAAAGAATTATTTGATTTCAAAAGTCCCATAATTGGTACTTTGTTTAATTTTTATTTCAATTCCAAGTTTTGAAACTATTCTGTAAGTTTTTTCATGTTTGTAATGTCAACAGTTTTAATATTTAAACTGGTATTTTTTATATTTTTTTATCTTTTTAATTCTCTATTAATTTTGAGAAAATTGCTTTAATTGATTTCACGCACGCACTTTTAAAACTTTAAAAAAATTTATTCGAAAAATTTATAATTTTTTAAAAATAGTATTTTTTAAATTAGTACCCCAGCAAAAACTTTGGTTGCCAAGCAATAAGTTACTACATATTAGCTGAATAACCCATTAACACTGTGATGACATTATAGGCAACTACTTACCTCATGCCATTACTCAGATGTCATTAGAGGCACCAATAACCAAAGGAATTAGTTGGATTTTTTTTTTTAATTTTATTAAAAAGAAATCATACAATAAATAATGTTTGAAATAAATAAATAAATACATGATTTATGCTTCAATTAAAATATATACATACAATAACTATCCAACAGTTATCTTCCGCATATTCTCAGTCCGTGCTCCAAATGAATTAAAATTCTGACCATAGTTGCACTCTGTTTTCCAGAACCGACTGCACCTTATTTAAACACAATTATGGTTCCACTCTTGCTTGTAGTAGTTTAATCTCAGGATCTACTCTTCGCAGAAGTCCCAGGCTGAAAATATACAAGATTTTAATCCGTTTTTCGTGTTATTCGAATGTAATTAATGAAATTTTCTTAACTTTAAATAAAACGATTTTAGAAAATATGTTTGTCCGGGGAATTTTTGGTTACTGAACTGTTCACTTTTTCAATTTACTCCTCTGGATTTAATAAATGTTTGCCTATTA
>MINK01009980.1:219-14422 GCA_001735545.1 Phormia regina
TTTTAATTGAATGAATTATTTTCATATAAATTTGTTAATTGGTGACTTTTTTCTGTGTAGTGTCATCCAATTTTATAGTTTTATACCTTTGGAATTCAACGAGCTATACAAAATAAAAAAAACAATTTTGATTAAAAAAAAAAAAAATATATATATATATTTTTAATAAGGGTTCATAACCTTAGTCGAGGCCATTCTACATAACAAACCCTACCTATGAGTAATATTTTCAGTGTACAATTTTAAACTACAGTATTTTAAAATTTTTGGCATGAAAATAGTGGGCGTGCTACAACCACACACATGTGCATGACGCTGAAAAATATAACTTTTACTTAAAATTATATACCAAATGGTACCTTTACATTTTTTTATTATACATAGTTATATTTATAGATGAGATTTTTATTATTTTCTAACTTTATGTTTAGTTTTTATTCTTTTTTATTTTAATATGACTTACAAAATAGTTAAGAACCAACCTTTCTCTAATCGCATGTTAAAGAAAACATAAACTATATAAGCAGTTTATAGAAGAAAAAAGCAAAAACTGGTAGCATTTTCTTAAGTTTGTAATAATTTATAACAAGCCCCTTCGTGTAAAATAACTATAATGGTTTAGTTTTAAAGTTGACACTAGATATAAATGTACAAAAGTACATGAATATTCAAAGCTACATACAAAATGAAACAATTCCTAGAGAGTAGCTACAAATTGTTAAAAATTATTATTGTTTTTTTTTTTTACAAATAAATAAAACAAAAAAAAAAAAAAAAAAATAAGTTTATTGAAAAGTACCAAGTGTAATGTGACTAAAACTATTTATTTGACTAAAATAAATATTTTAAAAGTAAAATTTTGACATTTAACATTGTGGATAAAACGACAAGTTTTTTAAGTAGAAATGCTCATGTTAATGATTCTTTTTAATTTAAGTTATTTATTTAAGAACAGGTTGTAAATATGATAAACTTTTTTTTTTTTTTTAATTGAAAGGTTAAAGGCAAAATGCAAATTCTTAATAAACGTTTATTTTATAAAAAAGGCAAATATAGTTTTAACGTGGTTTTAGAGAATTATAAAATTTGAAAATTCAAAATAATTTTATTAATTAATATAAGCAAACCTGTATGTATAATCTGGCCAGACCAATTGCAGATTTAAATTTAATTTATCTTTAATGCAGCTAGAGATGTGAAATTCCATATACCCTCCTAAAATTTTGTGAATTTAACGATCTGTGAAAAAAAACTATATCGATAAAACTAACACAATCATATTTATAAGCAGGGCTAATACTTGTATGCAGTAAAAATTTAAAATATGCGCTTATAACATGTATCATAAAATAGAAAATATGAAAAGTATGCATTTAAAACTGAAAATATGAACAAGAAAATATTTTTTCTAGTATTATGTACTAAAAAATAATAGTTCACATATATGTTATAAACCATAGAAAACAACTAGAACTCCAATTTACCCACAAAAAACCTAACAGAATTGTCAAAAAAACTGAACTCTTTGCTTGTGTTAGTAAAATTTTCTACAGAACAAATTAATACGTTTGAAGAGAGTAATTTTTTGTTTCTGAGCGAATGAAAACAGTTGTATTCTATGTTATAAACCTTTTAATGAATTTATAAGAATTTAGTTGTCATATCTTGGGTTTTAATTAAATAATGATGAACTAATTCAAAATATATCAACACAAATTAGTTGTTATTCATATACATATCGTATTCACCAAAATGTCGTAACTGAATAATTTTCATCATCTGTATAAAGTTCACTGACGTACCAAGTATCATTAAGGATTTTTGTTCTGAATGAAAATTTTTATTAAATTAGATATAAATACCAAAAAAATGATGCGAGATATAAAATGTTTTTTGAGACCATTAATTGCAAATAACTTACGTAGCTTAAGTGAAAACCAACATATGTAGGTGTATGCAAAAATTTTATGCATCAACTTTCAAGTTTTTATTTTCCTGGGCTATGAATTTAGGTATAGTCGGTCAAGTCTGACCATATGATACCTCACACCATAACCTATGTATAGCAAAATTCGGAAAAAGTCCAATTATGAACCCATACTTGTAAGATTTATATGTATTTATGAACTTTTGAGTGATTCCAGAAATTGGTTCTTATATGGGAGCTCTGGACAATTATGGACTTTTTGAGTGTTGAAAATATTTTTCGGGAAACATTTGTGTGGTGGCTAGGTGAACTAATAGACCGATCACAACCAATTTTAATAGGCTTCGGCCTTGTGACAAAAAAGTCCCATGTAAGGTTTACATGGACAACCAGCAAGCCATACGGACTGACAACGTTATATCCTTAAGGTGGATATTGGATAATTATTGCTATGCATAAGAAACATCAGCACAAACACATAATACCTCTAATACCTATGGTGGTGTAGGGTATAAAAATTTAAAAATACATAAATATCATAAAATATGCAATGTGTATACATTTAAATAAAAATATGCAATATTATGCACTTTTCTAAAAAAATATGCAATAACAAAGCAATTCCATTTTTTTACAAGTCACCTAATTCGCTAAAATAAATGGTCAATATTGATTTTCAGGTTCTCACTAACAACATGCATTTGCACAAATATATCAGCCCTGTTTATAAGTATAAATTAGTATACATATCACATTCGTAACTATTATTTTCTGGCTGGATCAGTTATATTTTGAGCGCAAACATAACCAAGGAGATTTTTTTATATAAGGAAATAAAAAGAAAATGTATATGAAATCCGCTGCATAAAGCCGTCTTCATTTAATTTGTATTGCTCTCTTAAAGCAGAAAACAACATCCATCACTGCTTGCTTTGGTTTATGATCTTAACGATGTTATCCGTTCATTTTATGTCCCAGCAAAACGATCAAGAACCTCTAAAAAAATAACATTTTAATCACTTTAAAAGTGGAATAAATAGCATATTTTGAATTTATTCGGAAGTTCTTAATAAATGAATGAATATTTAGTGGGAAAAAAAAGGATAATAATTTCTAGGAAAATTAAAATTTTACAAATTTTAAAGCGTTTTTATTAACTTTTAATAAGGCTGAAGTTTAAAAAATTTATAAACATTGTTTAAGGAGAAGTACTTCAAAAGAAGACCATTCCCCCAATGGCAACCATGGGTTAAAAACAAGAACTTCTGCAGCTCTTTTTCACCACTAAGTACTTCCCTTCAGTGACAACACAATATTAAATTCATATTTTTTGAAACTCTTTTTCAGTTAATTTTTTTGTCGGGATTGTATATTATTTTACAAAAATCTTTTAAACTGAAATCTCATAAGTTTACACATATTATTTTACTGGAAAAATAAATTTTAATAGTTCTAACCATTACTTATGAATTCATAGAACTTTATTGATAACTCCTTCATTAGATAATTGAATTAAACTCCTTTGGTACAAAAACTACATTATTGCTTTGTTACCAATCCAGAGCTTTAATAACTGATGCCAAGTCAACAGAAAATATATGGACTCATTGTGCATATTTAAATTTCTTAGCCCTATTCATGGCTTAAAGTATACCACTTAACTCGTCGTTAAATCTACTCAGAGTCGATTAAACGATGTCCATCTCTCTGTCTAGTCTGTTGGCTGGTTGTCTGTCCATGTTAAATTTGTGCACAAAGTATAGACCGCAATGTTAAAGATATATTGATAAAATTGGTCACGAATAATTACTCCTGTACTAGGATGAAGCTTAAATCGGTCTATTATTTCGCCAAGCCACAATACAAATTCAAGGTAGACTGGGGAGCATTCGTAATTTTTTTTTCAAAATTCTATATCTTCAAAACGATTCACGATAACAATAAACTTTCTTTAGTAATAAAAACCTTGATATGTTGACTTATATTATAGTCCTTTTGATTTTTATTATGAATTTGTGAACTTAACAAAAACGTAGAAAAAACTTCTTGCCATGGAGTAGATTTGCCGAACTATGGGGGCAGTCCATCCTCGTGCTAAATTTCTTCAAAATTGGTTTTTATTTATATTAATACAGTCATTGAAAAAACCTCCAAAACTTAATATGTTTTATTGAATTTTGTGTAAGATGAACATGGGAAAATCACAAAATGATTTTTATTTGAATTCAATTAGCACTGGGGAGTCATTATGTACAGTAAATAATTTACAGATAGTAAGAGCTCCCTATCTGATTGCAACGTTTCTGTAGAATATGTTATATCGGCCCACCAGCAGTTTGATGAATGTACTCAGGAATAATGTTTCGCGTAAGTGAATTTAAATGAATTTATTAAAACATGTTGCAAATTCTTGTACTTCACTATCAGGTGAAACACCTGTAGTAGAGAAAATGGAAATAATTTATTAAAAAAATGCTTTATTTTCAGGATATTTGTAAAAAATTATTGTGCCCCTATTTCGAGTGCTCCTCCTTTACAATACTCCCGAATAGAGGTTAAAGGATCATAAATAGCTTAAATATAACAATATTATATTGGGAGAAAATAAGTTGTGTACAAGTGTCATTCCTCGTGCTAAATTTCCTTAAGATTGGACTTTATTCTAAAAACCACTTTTGCGTGCAAAAATCCCATACAAATTTCAGTATCAAATTAATACTCAACCCAACATTTCCAAATTTTTCGAAGTTCGATCCAGAATTTATAATAGCTCTCATATAAAACTACTTCCGGGATTTGCGTAAAGCGCATAAATTCATAAAAAAGTTAATATCAACATAACATTTTGTATGTATATATTTTCTTTAAAACTTGTTAAAAGTATCAAACCACAATTGGCCACAGGTCTAATATACGACCATTCCTGAATTGTATTGCACATAGTGTACGGTATCATATGATGCAGCTTGACCAAATATATATTTCATGGTTTCCTATCAATATTTAAACTCTTCTGATATTGTTTTACAATACTGTAAACAATTAATGGACAAAAGGAATTATATAACCTGTGTGTTTCAAACGTAGGCTCCCTTTCTCCATCTACAATTGCCCAGAAATCATTTCAAACTCTATACAAATTGACTAGAGATTGCTCTTTTATCAACAAATATTTTTTTCTCTCTTGTATTTGTGGTTTTGCCAATTGACTTTAAGCTACCCACGCTTCATTCATTTAATAGCAAATAATAATAATTAAATCGAAACCTTTATTTACTTGATTTTATCTCATATTCATTAATCTCATTGCAAAATTATAAATAAAATCTACTACGTACATATGTATATGTTTAATATTCTACTTACAACACAATACCATTTGTCAAAGCTTTTCATCTTAAGTCTCTAATATATGTCTTTAATATCATTAGCAATATAACAACTATTTTCAATTATAAGATAATAATATATATTTAAGTACTACTTATAAACATAATCATAATTTCATTTTCACATTTTCTAATTTAATATTAACACTAATATTATAGAATGTTACATAATAAACCAATTTATATGCAGTGTTATACATAGACTTTTCGCTTCATCTCCCTTAACTTACTCTCTATATATGTAATTGCCAAATATGACTGTTATTAACAGGCTCATAGAGATACATCTTCTTTTTTTGTTTCCTTCTACGTTTTTTGTTTTGTTCAAAATTCCATTAAAACGAATAATAATTTCTTAGTAAATCTTAATGTATGACTATTTATGTATTAGCATTCATATATAGAATCAAATAAATATTAAACTTAAATAAAAGTTATTTTGGTAAAGAAACTTTTTTGCACAAATCTGTAAGCTAAGCAATGTGTGTGTGTTTGCGATTGAGAATATAACTCTTGCATAAAATTATTGTAAATATTTACTTATGTACTTAGTTTGTTTCAATGATATTAATCCATATTTATTTCACAATGGTTTTTAGATAAAACAAAATTTTAAGTCGTTTTAGTTACAATATGTAGCCCCAAAAAATGAACAAAAAGAAAAAAAAAAAAAAGGCAGAATGCAATTTTAAATACTTATGTAAAAAATATATGTATGCGTATGTTTAAGTATGTATGTATGGTTGTATGGTTGTATGTGAATTATGATTTTGGTTGGTTTCATATATTCTTATTTATGTATGAATATGAATGAAATGAGAATTAATGCTAATATTTATAATATTTCCGGTATCCGGTTATTCAGTTTAAACACAACAATATTTGTAATATGTACAAGAAAATAATAAGGACTGAAACCAATTTGAAATATTAGTAATATTTGATGCTAAATAAAACTTGAAAGAAGAGGCAGAATTGTTTTTTAATCAGCGAACTAAAAACCCTTTCACTTTTTAATCACAATAACTTTCAGCCCAGGGATATATACTTCTTTATGTTAAATGATCACCCAGCTGTCGTGAAAGATGTGGTTTAAAATATTGTTTGTGGTATAATTTTTAGTTGCTTTTTATTCACACGGTCGAAAAAAAAATATTTCTACAAACATACGTGTTACTGTAATATTTTCTATACTATTTCTTATGTAATATACAAAAATATCAGTTTCTCATTCTTGAAAAGATAATTTCAAAACCTTTATAAACCATTTAATAATGTTAATCGATCATTTTGCGCGCATCACAAAAACGCTGGTCTGTTCTCTTGAAAGATACTGAATCTTCAAGGCCCATTATCCAAAGGTCTGCCTGAAAAAAGATTACAAAACTCTGATCCTCTTTCTCAACTACCTGCCAACTCCCTTCTTACTCCTTTTGCTATTTATTTTGGCAGTAGCAGAATTGAGAACTTGAATGACTAGTCAGTGATTAAAGAAGCCTAGATCACCTCCACGAGTCGTGATCCTCTTTCTCAACTATCTGTCTACTCCCTTCTTATTTCTTTTGCTATTTAGTTCGGAAGTAGCAGAATTGAGAACTTGAATGACTAATCAGTGATTGAAGAAGCCTAGATCACCTCCACGAGTCTGTTGTAAATTTTCATTGCCTAGTTCAGATACGAATTCTAAGACAACGTCGTTTCAAAGCACTTTTCATGCTCGACAAAATTGGCAAGAATGAGGAAAATGCCATGATCTCAATAACCATCGCTTAGTACGATCATAGTATCTTTCCGTGTAGGAAATAGCCAATGAAAATCGCTTTTAAGAAGAGGTTGATAATTCATCAAAACGACCTTCCTTGACAATGTTGTCAGCAGGAAATGGATATTTAGCTCCTGTGGTAAAATAATAGGGTGCTGTAGAATCTAAATTTGTTGAGCTCGTACTCACTAATAAAGATTCTCTTGTTTGGTGGACTGCTACTAATAAGAGTTACGTGGTTGATTAACTTTATAGGATACAAATATCAAGTACATTACGTACTAGTCCTTCGGAAGCTATGAACAATATATTACCCGCAGCTTAAATAATCCGAGGATTATATGAGTCTCCAGACGGACTGCCAGAACACCATTAAAGCCCTACTACTCACCAAGACTGAATGGAGAATGTGAAATCCTTTGGAACAATTTAAAATTAAATTTCGAAATCATTGTCTTCTCCAATGATTTCAAAATTGGACACTATTATTGACTCTCTGCCGTGGCAATAGTATTCCAAAAGGAAATGCTAGGGATTAGAGAGACGTGCACCATAATATTGTCGACAGTTTTGCTGTAAAAAATGTACCAATTTTTGCTCAAACCACCTAAAACTGCTTCTTTTCTTATCAGGCACTCTAAAGAGGAACCGTTAAAACTAAATCGACTGTATAGCATTACTATAGCTTAAGATTCTGTGCATAATGATCACTATGGAAAATGAACAGGCAAATAAAGTGGCCCGTTGGATGGCTCCTTAGCAGTTACTGTCTCCACTATATCGAAAAACACAGAAATATATGCTGAAATATAGACAAATATAGATTCGCGAAGGAAACATGCCCTACCTTCAGGAAAAACTCTTAACACAATTCATGGGCTACAAACGAAAAAAACATCTCGAAGCTAATAGCATTGTTTACAGGTCACTGGATGATCGGGAAACATGCAAGTAGACCTGTTGGAATTGCGAGTGGGAGGAGACAGAATATCGTCTCCTACATTATATACAATCCTGAACGTAATCAGACATAAATTTCTGAGATTGAGATATCGGACACCAGACTTAGTAATACCATTAAATATCCCAATTTTACTGGCTGGATCTAATTAAATTATGTTCTCATTTCACTTTCTTACAATTTCATTTCATTACAGACTCAAACTAACCCATTCGCGTGGCGAGTAGTGGGGTGTCATCAAACGGATCTAATTGACTGATCGAAAGTTTAATTGATTGATCACGTTAAAGAACCTATTTCCGCGGTAGTCAATTTCGACACCCTACAGCTAGACTAAAAGATTATGAGTTTACGCTGCTGAAGATAAATATTTCTTCAAAATTAATCTCACAGAAACTCGTTTGAATTTTTTTATATACCAATAGTTTTATTTATCAAACAACTTTTAAGTCTTATTCGATTCATATCTGTCCTTAATAATATTCTTACATGAAAATACATATTCGCTTATATGATAAATGTAAGAATGTTGTGGTTTTGACCACTAGAACAAATTTGTTGTTCAACAATTGATTTATGGCTTTACATTTTCAAAATTTTTAGTATCCTTGTGCGACATTACACAAACCATAATGCGACAGCAAAAGTTGCATTAGCTTACTCCTGAATATATGCAACTAAATATGTATATTCATGCATACATTGATATATACATATGTATGTATGTATATTTAAGTATGCATGTATAAAAGGAAAACCAACAAAGCCAATAAGAACCATGACGACGACAACAAATATCATCGTGATGATGATGATGACAATAAATACAATACAAATGATGATTAAACAACAATGATCATTAAATTGGTAATCCTAATGATTGTCATGATAAAGATAATACTAATTGTGTTACATACACTTGAGTATACGTACAATTTATAAGTTATGTTGAGATATGAAAGTAACTAGTAATGTTATCCCCAAAATACAAATGTGTTGGTGTATAAGGAATGCGATTGAAAAAATCTTAACACAAGTTTTACTACATAACTTTTTTTCGAAGAAATTATTAAACAATTTCCAAAAAATCCAAATTTGTCCCACAAATAATTGGTCAAAGCATGAAATGTCTGCTGCCAAACTATATCCCATGTTGTTAAATAGTATCAGGAGAGTTCGGCCACTAATATGAAAAAAGGTTTCGGGATCCAGATGATGTTTTGAAAGCCAAGAAAATTGAAAACATATTGAGAAGAATTTCAAACACATCTGGTTGAAAAACAGTCCTCTTAGCTCAGTTTTCAGCCTATTTGATGCGAAAAGATAATGATAGTGCAGAGTTGAGAACATAAAAAGTACAAAATGTTCAAAACTGGAATGCTTAAAAAAATTAGAAGCCAGGATGAGGGCACGCAAAATTTTATTTTTTATACAAAAATTTTCATGTGTGACGAAACCTATTTACTGGCAGACCTTTTGCAGCTTCCTGACCAAAATTTTTATATTGATGATGGTCAAGGATATGTTAAGATAAGTTTAGGTGTCGACAAAAGAAGCAAGTTACAGTGGACTCTATAATTACCGAAAAATACAACAAAGATTGTTTGCAAAAAATCTGTTGCCATTTATAAGAGAGCACAATGTGTCTACATAATTTTGATCCGATTTGACATCATGTTACTTCTTCAGAACGCTCTGAAGTGTAACCAAAACTATTACAAATTATTTGTATCAAGAATGGTCAATTCCCGAAATAATCCAAAGCTTAGACCAGTGAAGAGATATTAGACTTTTGTGAGTAAAAAGAGAATTGAAAAGTACCAAAAAAGATGTCCCAAAATGTCGAAGATTTTAAAAGGAGATGGATAGATAGTTCCAAAAAAAGAGGCTGAAAAAAGTATTCAATGGAAGGTTTAACAAAAAAGGTCAGAAGTAATGGTTAGAAGAAAATTATATTTTTCAATAATCTGTGATATATTATCAATGAAACAGAAATCAATGAAAACTCTGAGATCAACCGTTTCAAAGTTTTTTTTTTCGATCGCACTCCTTAGTTATTTATTTGTAAATGTGTTTGTATATACATGAATTAACATTATTTACTTGTATTCATATATACCTAAATATATGTATCTATGATTATATTTGTGTTTTTGTGTATGTAATATTATTTGTGTGGAAGTTAAGCTTGTAAGTCTTTTAGAAACAACCCTTTATCCTTCACCCTTTTTATTGGGTTATTGTAGTCTATGTATGTACATATGTAAGTAGCTGTGTATTAGTATTCATTGATATGTTTTACATTAATGTAAATACTTATTACTTACAGTCTTTGGTTACAAAATTATGAACTATGAAAATCATTTAAAATATTCATAGATTTTTATCTACTATGTGTAGATAAAGAATTAAAATTATTATCTCATTATAACAACAACACATATATATCAAATAAGTGATTAATATAGGGTTTGGGAATACATTTTGGTATATGAAATCAAATCTCTTAGGAGTAAAACTATGTTCAATATACAAAACTCCTTTTAATAGTACACTCAACATAAAATACTTGAAAAAGCTAGAAATATTATTCAATGATAAATTATATTTGAGAAATATTTTAAGAAATGAATTTAACTGGGGCATAGGAAAAATCTATATTTAAATTCTTTTTGTCTTAGAGTAAGGAAATAATAATTACAAATATATCATATTTTTCTAAAAAAAAAAAAAAAAAAAAAAAAAAAAACGAAAAAAAAAAAAAAAAAAAAAAAACAAATGTTACATATTTTATATATCATTCATTAATGTTATTATCTCATTTTACTTGTTTGTCAAACTATAATTACCGTTACATGCAAATAATTGTATATAGATTAGATCAAATAAATTGAAACTGACAACATATGTTCTTAAAATAATAATAATAATAATAAAAAATAAAAACAACATAACATATTCAACATGTTTCTAATAATCCATCCAAATATTGTTAACTAATTTTAGAAACGTTTGAAATACAACAGCAACAACAAGACCACTTATGTCATGGTCTAAAATCCAATTAATCATTATTTTCAACGTTAGCCTTTACACTATTTGCATAAGTATTTGAATTTATTACAATAATGAATATCCGGTACGTAGGTGACAATAATTTAATTGATTCAAGGAAAGTTAAAACAAAAATTTTTGAACTACATAAACACATATATCAATATCCATACAAATAAACATACACATACATACAAAATTTTCATATTTATAACAACAATATACATTGAATTTACCAAAATAGGGAGATGTGTAGGTGTAAATATTTTAATAATTATAATTTTATCATTTATCATAACATTAGGACATATTATTTAATATTTATATCAAATTATTTATACAATATATTTATTGTATATGTATATATGAGCCAAATATTGAAACAGTTATTTATTAATCATTTTTAATTGATTTCTCATTTCTAGATTTAACTATGGGCTATCAAAGACTGTCTGGCAACACAAATCACAATAATGTTGATCAGAAACCAACACATTTACCACCGGGACACTATACACATGGTCATAGATGGAATGAGCCATATTTTGACTTAACTATGCCGAAAAATATAACATCATTGGTTGGGAAATCAGCCTATTTGGGGTGTAGAGTGAAACATTTAGGAAATAAAACGGTAAGTAGAGCAAATATTTTTTTTTTAGATTTTTAGTCGGTGTTCACCCACAGTACTTTTTCTTACGAAAAATATTACCTCGTTGGCGTGAGAGTTAAAGAGAATGTATAAATATAGTTTTACCTTCTCCTATTCTATGAAATCAGAAGTGCATTAAGTAAAGTTTACCCCGACTTAGTAAAATGAGGTAAATTTTGTTTCTATGTATTGTGCTTCAGGTAATTTAGTCAAATATAGGTTATTAGTTATGTTGATTAGTTTTAAATTAAAAAACTCTCCATAAGTTTGTCTTCTGAAGTGTAAAACATTAGACTGATCCGATCAGTCTTTTACACATTTCATATCAAACAATAAGTCTAAAGGAAATTTTGTTATATAAAGAGAATATTTTTTAATGAATTTTGGAGATCAACTTAACCAATAAATAAAGAGAAATGTTTTATATATTTTTCAATAATTATATGCGATGTGATCAATAAAGTGGACGGACCACTCTTATAATATCTGTATGAAATTAAGTTACAACGGACTCTCAGTGTTTGCAGTATTTTGCCCATAACTTGTTTGTTTCTTAACCAATTTTTTAACACCAAACAACCCATATATAAAATAAATATTTAAGCGAAATTTCGTCTCCCAAGGTTTTCCCGTTCCCCCTTTCTGCAGACGGACATACATAGTTAAATCTATCCAAGAATTACATACTTTATGGCGGTTTAAATAATTTTTTCGACAT
Source organism: Phormia regina (assembly GCA_001735545.1). NCBI lineage: Eukaryota > Metazoa > Arthropoda > Insecta > Diptera > Calliphoridae > Phormia > Phormia regina. The sequence continues at coordinate 12,683 of MINK01009980.1, forward strand.
CTTACACATGAAATGATAAAATCCCTGATGGCTTAAAATTACAGAAGTCAAAATTTGTTGACAACATCAATTATTGGTAGGGTGTTGAAGATCAATTTGTTAAAAAGATATGTATATATTTTTTCATATTACGGTTATTAAGATGCATCTTTTAAGAGGATTTCCTATAATTATTTTTCTGCGTAAATCCTTATTTTGTAAGCAGTGCACAGTGTCACAGTCTAAATGCAAATCTTTTCATAAAATCTGCACTACTGCATTCGGGTGGTATCAACCAAAATCTAATTTTTAAGTAAATATTTTCAAAAATTAAAAAAAAAAATTACATTATTTTTTTATTAACCCAAAAGCCAAGTTAGAGATTTAAAATTTTGAACATCATGTCAATTGAGTCATATAAGCCAAAAATCAATTAAATTGATATTTTTAAACTATTCGTAATTAATTTCTTTTTCTCAATTCATATATGGTACTAAGGGACTACATCTGGTTACCGGAAATGTATTTCTCTGCTTGATTTATGATCGGGTCGTTCTCATGACCTGTGTTTTCATGCAGATATATGGCAAAAGAATAAGGATATAATAAAAAATCTGATCAGAATGCGTGTATAATTTTTCCGTAGGTCCCTACATATTCATTTTCCTCTTATTTTCATCGAACACCTTATATATTTTTAAACAATTAAATAAAGAAATTTGATTTTTTTTCTTTTAGTATACAATTTTTTCCGTTAAAATAAGTTGAATGCAAATAATTACCCTTTTTAAAATCCTCTTGCCGTAAAAATCGAGTTTTTGTAAGTTGCCAAATAATGAGCTTTACAAAATCATTTATTGCCACAATAATAGGAGCGAAAGTGAATAAAAAAACAAAAAACATTTGAGGATGCAGGACAAGTCATACAATTCATGATAAAATTTAAGTTTATATAGTACCGTTTTTTGACAATATGCAACATTAATGTTCACAATAGGTTAATTGATAAAAATTTAATATTTGTAGACTGTAAAATTCAATCACATCTACTGAATATTAAAAAAAAATCAACTCATATAAGAAATACGTTTTAAAAAAATCTTAACTTATAAAAAACTAAATAATTTGGTAACAGTTGATCGTAGAGTTGTGACCTTTTTACATGTAATTGAGTTTATAATATAGTTCATAGTTAAAAAAATAGTTCGAACTATTATTTATGAACTTGCAGACCTTTTTAAATACCATTCCCATTAGAAATTTTATAGTTGTTAGAAAATGTTCTAAACAAAGTGATTAATTGTTTATAAAATTTTCTTCAAATAATCCTATCTATATTAAGGTACTTATAGAGCAGACTATTGAAAAACTTTCTTGTTTTTCCGCAACTGCATAAAGCTTGTCATATTAGGAATTTTTAACAAGTTTTGGCTCCTTTGGGGTTCTAAACTTATCATCAGCATTTCGTCGAGCAATATAAAAGTTTTGACCCAGTAGCTGCGAAAATTCTACCAGCACTTATGTTTTGTAGTCAATTATACAACATGAGAATCCTTATGATATGATATTTTACTATAATTTCTTGGCAGTCCTTACTTACACTCGAAGAACGAAATAAATTACAGGTATAAAATCAAAAGGGGTTTATAATGTCTATTGAGAAAAAATCAAAACATTAATTAACACGTAAATAACTTTCGTTCCGTTCGACTCAGAATCACTTTTTGTGTCGATTTAACGATGTCCGTCCGTCCGTCCGTC
>MINK01009986.1:1220-14023 GCA_001735545.1 Phormia regina
AATACAAATGTCAAAAACTTGAAAAACAATATAATTCAATTGAATTTCTTTTTATAAAATTAAATTTAAACAAATTTGGATTTATTTAGTGTGCTATATGGAATTAAAAAAAGAATAAATAAATAATAAGAATAAAATGAATAATAAAATAAAATCGCTATTGTCGACAATATGTCGACAATAACGATTTTATATTTTTTGTAATACAATTTGTTCTGAAATCAATGATTTTTATGTTATATTTAATATTTAATTTGATAGGATGCCCGGAACATCAGCGAACAATGAAAATGAGACTAAAACTGATCAAATTGTCGAAAATGAAGAGGAGAAACCTTTAAATTTGGAAACACCGGAGACGCCGGCAAAAAGCGAAAGCAACAATCAACAACAAGAATCGCCCAGTTATGACTTGAACAAATTCCGTCTGCAACGTATTCTTAACAATAATACTCGAAATAAAAGTATAGCACTGTTAGGACAATTTCCAGATCTGTCCGATAGTGACAATGCTATAATTATATTTGAGAAAAAAGCATTCCAAGAAAGTGAGGTAGCCACTGCAAACAAAATAGAAAAGGACGAAGAAAAAAACGGAAAAAAGTTGAATTCTGATGATGGTGAAAAGACGGAGGAAGATTTAGTAAAACCTTCTTACTTTTGCAATGATTTAAAAGTACAAACTGAATTTATAAATAATATTTATGGAAGTTATCAATGTACACCACCGGCTAAGTTAAGTGGTAAGTTCATTTCGTGTTGTGCCTAAAAACGTGTGTTTTTTAAATTATGTTTCATATATTTTAAGGTGTTAAAGCAACTGTAGTGTATCCTGCTACTGACAAGCACATTGAAAAGTATTCCGTATGTCAAAAATTTGTTATAAATGAAACTCCTGAGTTGTACGAAGAAATTACACTTCCCTATATTTCATCAAGTCAATTTTCTTTAGAGGTTAGTGAAGTTATACAATTTTTTAAATATTTTTTTATAAAAAAGTGGGGTTCATTTTAATGTTTCGTTCACATCGTGTGTTTGAGTAGAGTACAGACAAAGAAGAGAAACCGTCTTAATGATTAATCCTTGCAAAGATTTTCTATTGCGGAAGTAAAAATAGTTTACCAGAATTACATAGCTATTGCTAAAATATCATTAAAATCATGTTCCGTCGGAAACATGACTAAGACAACACAAAAGTATTGTCTTAGTCTCTTCTAGAAGATGATTTTGCATTTTTCTATTCCAGTATTTATGATTAAAATTTAAGTTTTTTATATTTCGTTATTTACATATTTATTTCAGAATTATATATAACATTACCAAAGAAATAAAATAAAATATTTATTATTAACAATAACATACACTTAATAATAATATTTCAACTGCAATATTAAATATAAAACAAAAGTTTTGCTGTTTTTTATTGTTAATAATATCGCAATTTGGAAATTTTTGAAATTTTTTAAAGGTACCGAATTTTACCAGAAGAATTATTCTTTTGTAATGTTATATAAAATAATTATGAAATATGAAAAACCTTGATTTTAATTATAAATAAAAAATGCTTAATTATATAAAATTCGTATTCATTTAGTTCTTCAAAGGTGATAAATTTATAAATAACAGAAGTTCATTTAAAAACGAGATAAACGAATAATAATTAGTTCTTTTTTAATTTAGCCGCTATTTTACATGAATTTACAAATTTATTATAAAAATAAATTTGTTCGATAGGGAACACTTTATATCCTTAAATAGCCATTTATTTGCGATTAAACTTAATTTAATAAATGATAGATCGGAACCACAATATATTATTTGCGAAACTAAATGTTTAAATGAATGAACATAACAATAGTATTGAAAGAGACCTTTTCAAGTGCCATTTCAGATTTATAGCGAAAGAAATTGCCATTGTATATACAAAAGATTGGATTTTTTTATTATATTTTCTTATCGCTTTCAAATATTTTTTATACATGCAGATGAAAGTGGCTTGATTTCTATGACGAAAAAAAAGTTGCAAATGTACCCCTTAAAATTAAAGATTGATATGTTTTAAACTAATCCCCAAAATATTTCGGTTTAAAAATTGTATTTACTTGAGCTGAACCATTTTTATTATACCTCCAAAAAAATGTGTTTCGATCGACAGTATACAGCTTTAACTTTGGTCGAAAGAAATAAAAAAATAAACATTTTACATCGTAAATTATAATTTAGGTCATCTTTAGAAGGTTTTATTCAACACTATTGATATGCGCATTCATTTAACTTTTTAGTTACACAAATAATATTTTTGCATTTCCGGTCTATAATTGGTTAAGTAAGTTTTAATAGCAAATAAATGGTTAGTTAAGGATATAAATATCCTCAAAAGCGAAAGTTGATCAAAAAGTAGCAAATGGTATAAATTTGTGGCTAAATTAATGAACTAATTATTATTCAACTATTAGCACGAATTTAAATGAATTTATTATGTTTATTAATATTTATGTCTAATAATTCCATGCATTTGCAAAAATTGCTAATTAAATCTTTTGGAACTAAATGCATAAAATTTTAATGGGTTAATTACGTATTAAAACCATGTATAATTTGAAAAATGATTTATATAATAACTTGTTTAAACAAAGAAAATATGATCAAGAAAAGTCAGTAAAATTTCAATATTCCGCGACTGATTAAAGACATATTAATTTTTAGTCAAGGCCTCTATTATAATTTGGAGTATAACAAATATTTTTATAATGATCTTGAATCAGATTAAAGACATATTATTAATTTTTAATCTAGGCCTCTATTATAATTTGGAGTAAATTTTCTTTCAACAAACATTTTTATAATGATCTTGAATGAAATACGTAGGTTTAGAGGTGTTTTTAAAATGGTCCATACCTACGAATACACATCTCTTATTATCAATGATCCATTTTTTACATGCTGTATAAACGAGAATAAAATGTTTTTTGAATTATTTTTCTAACTCGTAGACAATAATTTTTTTTAGATTACTATTTTAACACGAAAGTGAAAAAAGAACACCTGAAAAGTAAAATCGAAAAATATTTTTATTAATGAAGAAGAAAGCAAAATTTTTATTGTATCCTGAATTATCAGTACTCGGCTTTAATTGCAATTTCTATTATATACATTTTAGAACAATTCAGATTTATAGAATACAATTATCTGATTGTAATAAAATTTTAAATTTAAATTTTCTTACTACATCATGTTGATGTTCATTAAATTTGAGCTCTTCCTGTACATTATTTTTCTCCAAATTTTTGTTTAAGAAATAGGAAATATATAATATTATTTTTTCCAGTGGGTATATAATATTTTGGAACATAAACAAGAAACTGAACGTATTATTTTCGAAGATCCCGATCCAGAAATTGGTTTTATTCTCCTACCTGATCTTAAATGGAACGGTCGCAATATTGAAAATCTTTACGTATTAGCTATAACTCACAGACGTGATATAAAATCTTTGCGTGATCTCAATATTTCTCATCTTCCGCTATTGCGTAATATTCGTAAACGTGCTGCTGAAGCTATAGAGTCTCGTTTTGGCATTCTAGCAACTCAATTGCGTATGTATTTCCATTATCAACCTTCTTTCTATCATCTACACATTCACATTAACCCGGTGCGCAATGAAGCTCCCGGTATATGGTGTGAAAAGTCACATATGTTGGATACAGTCATTAATAATTTGGAACTTTTGCCGGATTATTATAAAAAGGCTACTTTACCATTTGTATTGTACGATGGCAATAAACTTTTGGAATTGTATGAAACTAAAATGACAATTAAAAAATCCATCAAACGTTTAGCAGATCATGGCAATGACGAGAAGGAAGAAGAAACTATTAAAGCTAAAAAACAAAAAATTGAAAATGATTCTATTGCGACTAATGATGCCAATGATGAAACAAAGCCTGTGACTAATTAAATAAGTTTACAGTGATATAAACAGTGGGACTGTTTGTGTTGAAAGGAAGTCTAACAAAACATCAGATTTTCTTTTTTGCAATTAAAAATACTTAAGTAAAAATTTTAAAATCTACAGAACTAATTAAATGAAACTATTTTCGTTTTTAACAATAAAAGTTCGTTTTTTATTTGAAAGTTAAATAATTAATTAATTTTAAACATTTTTTTAAGTTTTAGGGGTTTCTCCACAATTATTATCTTGCTTTTAAATAGGACATTGTATTGTAAAAATTCTTCATTGTTCAAAAAAAATTGTTCAAATTGGTCCAGTTCAAATGTCCTGACATTCGATACAAAAATATACCATTAAAATTAATTTTCACTTTGATTCTTTTACAAAAAAAGTTTTAAGTTTACGTAAATCGTTTGTTTAATAAAGTATTACCACAAAACTTTTTAAGGATGAAAGTCAGTTCCAGAAAGGTTAAATTTGTTGATAATGACCCATATATAGTTTTTTTCTAAAACAATAAGAAAATTTATATTTTTTAATTGTCAAAACTAATTTTCTTTTGTTTCCACTCTTCTTCGTAGTTTAGTTTTGATTTCTTTCTTTTAATATGTTTCTTTATAACTAATACCAATCCTGTTGGAGAAAAAAAAACAGAATATCGTCAAGAAAATGAAACATGTTATATTCGAACAGATTTTTAGGAACTATCATTGCCGTCGTTTGTTGTGCTTCTACACTAAATTCAAGTTCACACATAAAATTTTCTTTCAGAAATTGTTCTGAAAGAAAAATCTAATAGAAAAGCCTAAAGTAGTTCACATGGTAACATATATTGTATATTATTTTAGTATTATAATTTGCTCAATAGTTTGTAATATAAACTTCATTAATTCATTTTATATAAAACAGATTTTTCAGATTATTTTTTTCTGTAGAAAATTTTACTAACTCATACATAGAGTTAGTATCTTTTGACAATTCAGTTAGGTTTATTGTAAGTTGGAGTTCTAGTTGTTTTGTATGTCCAAAATATACAAAATAGTTCGACTCTCTATTTTTGATATTGCATCTTACATGTATGGGTTCTGTGTGAATTGGGAGAACTATAAGCGAAAAAGAAAAGCACAAAACTTCTGCATGAAAATTTTCAAACTATTGAGATCTTTTATGCGTTTTTACACTTACTTATATATTTTTAACATTTTTGAACACATTTATATTTTATTTGGGTCCGTTTTGCACAAACAACAAAAAAAAAAATATTTTTTACTTAAAAAACTCCGCATATAATGGGAAAATAAAAAAGCAAAATAGTTTTTATTACTAATACACACTTAGAGTTATGTAGTTATCTTACTAACACAATCTCAGAGTTAGGTACCTCTGTCAAAGAGTAGGACTACTTGTATATACTTTGACCATAACTATAAAAAAATGTAAATTAATGTGAGTTTTTGGATGGAATAAGAGGTCATATTGTTCTAAAAATACTAAGGAGATAATATGTTATCATTTAACGATTCTATTAAATGAATGGAGCATTTTATTAAAACTAAATTTGGGTTTACTTCTTTTAGTACTTTAGATAAAGAAAATTTGGCGTTAAGAAGGGAAAAAAATTAATGTTTAAGCCTCAGAGACGAGAGTTAAAATTATACGTGAAACTGATTACAAATGGGCTATACATGTAAATAAAAATTACACACGATATGTGTAATTAAAAAATAAAAAATGTCAAAAAATAGGTTAAAATTTTACTTTTGGGCAAATATGTAAGCGTATTTTTTGTAGAAAATTATGAGTAGCTATTTGCAAAATTTTTTCTATCAAATCATACATACAATATTTTGTAGATTCAGCAGCATACACTTCAGTATTGTCCATGTACATTTTCATTCAATTACATCTAACAGTTCTAAAGTTACAGAATTATTTAAAAAAATAAGAATCGTTTAGGGACCACTGTCTGAAGTCGAAGAAATAAATGTGTTAGTAAAAAATACATGTGCTTTTTTGACTATTTTTTTGAGTTTTTTTTTAAAGCTTCATATATGGTGTAAAGTATAATGAATAGTGAGATTTTTTAATATTTAATATTTACCTCCCATTTATCTAGGAATATTATAACAAATTTTATATTAAAATATCTTGTGTTTTCTTCGATTTTTTTCATTTTTAATTTTTGTTTTCTTTTTTCTTGTTTAAATAATACATATTTATGTTTTGTATAATGTATATTTTATAATATAATTAATAATATAATAATGAACAACTTAGTTAAGCAAAATTGTTTAAACATCACCAAGTGAATTGAACGTTGTTTTTCTTGTTTTAATGAGTAATTTGTTTTTTCTTCTTCCATCTGTATATGCATATATGAATGAATGTATGTATGTAGTATGCTGTTTTATATTTATTAATAATAGTAGTATATCTTTGCTTTTGCTTTTTAATATATATATATTTTAAATATTGAAATTTGAACTTAAAAATTGCATTAAATAAATATAAATATTTCTTTTGCTCTAATTACTATTCAAAGGTAAAAACTTTAAGCTCTTAACTTAAAAACCAAAAAAAAAAAAACTTTTCATGCTATTCTATGCCAGCATGTTGTAAGTATAACTCAAGCTGGAAAAAGATAAACTTAATAAGAGAAACAGTCTTATAAGCTAAAAAAGTTTTTCTTTTATGTGTGTATATATGTGTAACTTATTATTTGTTTAAAGATATGAAAGGAGTAAACGACAACAGCAATTTAGATAGAATTGAGGACTTGAATCGTCTATTTGAATTAGTATTATATTATACGACAATACCAGTTGATGGATCGGCTCCTAAAATATCCGATAACCTTTGTTGATAATTGGCCAATGTATTGGAATCTGTAATGCCACGTGCTTTGCACGATAATTGTAATGCATTTAGACATTGTAATTCGGTGAATTTTAAATTTTTCTCAACAAGTGTGGTGAGTATAACCTAAAATATATTTATTAAGTTTAAATTATTTAGCTGTGTATAAGGAAAGTTAAATTTTTTCTACTTACATCGGGTTCCATGCATAATAATTCGTAAAATTGTTTAGCTTGATCCAAAGCTACTTCCCGAGATGATGTAATATTACTTAATGTTTGTTGTAATGCCAAGGCATTACGACACATACGTTGTACGGTAATTTGATCAATATGTTCAATAGTGTTTGATGCTTGTATTAAAATACGAGCAGCAAAATGAGCCAAACCCTCAAAAATGTACTAAAAAAAATAAATAAATAAATAAATAAATAAATAAATAAATAAATAATAATAATATTTTACAGTTTTTTTATAAATTTATTTATACAGAAGGAAACAGCGGGTAAGTAAATACTTTTTTAATTGTAATTGAAGAAAGATATAGTCGGTCAAGCCAGGTCATGTATGTGCATCAAAATTCATGTGGCCAATTGTAGATCAATATTTTTACCAAGTATAAATTTAGCACAAAGATTGACACTTATACAAAACTTCTTTGCACCAAATTCTATTGAAATATTGATATATTTAAGGCATTTACGATCGTGAAATAATAAAATAATAAATTCGATTAGAATTCAAGAAGCTTCGTCCTTGTGTGAAATTAATTTTGCCAAATTTGAACGGTATACTTTAAGATGGAGCTCCAATGATTGTTTCTGTGTGTTACAAACATCAGCATAAACGTATAATACCCCATGGTATTAATAGGATCCCATAACCCTACAGGTGATTTTTATACAATAATTTTCTTTAAAACATTATTACCTGAAAACTAGGAGACATTTTTGATGTAAAGCTTTTATTTAGATGGATCCAAAAATTTTCCCGACTAACTAGCTAAAGCTTACAAATACACCATAAAATGATACTCTATGCTGTTTATCGAAATTATAAAGTTTTTTGTAGTTAAAACGAATATGAAATCGGAGCAGTGAAAGCAGTTGAAAAATTTAGCACTTTTTCTTAACTAGCAGCCAAATTTTATATACTTAACTCGAAAGTTTTTTCAGATAAAAAAATATTAACAAAAAATATTTCTCAAGTAATAGGAACCCATAATTCTAAAGTAGGTGATTTTTATATATTGATTTTATTTAAAACGTTATAACTTGAAAACTAGGCAATATTTTAAAATAATTTTTTCTTTACCCAACAGTTCTCGAATAAGGTTTTCAGATGGATCACGAAATATTCCCAACTAAACGCTCTGGCCAGAGCTTTAAAGCTTTTAATTTTTAAAAAGCTATAAATTGAAAAATAAGCGAGGATACGTTATGAAAATTTCATAATCAGCAAATCTAAAGCTGCCAAATATATGAAGATGTTTCCAGAGATGTAAAGTCTTTTTTGAAACGCTTACTATGTGTTCACATAGCTATTTTGTTTTCTAAAAATTTCACTTCAATTGCCTGTTTAATTGTTTTTATTATGGAGAAACATTTTGGACACGAAAATTTTTACCCATTGCAGAATTTCAGCGAGAAAAATTGCATTGTATGAACGTCGACTTACAACCAAGAAGCCAATAATAGATTTTTCTAACCAATAGAGTGAGATAGGAGACATATATCCTTAGGTGATGTCAATTGTCTGAAGAAAATTTTCATTTCAAACTTAAATAAAAAACTTAACATACATTAGTAAACATTAAAAATTAAAATTTTTTCTTACTTTTGTTTTTCTAGGATGTAATGTGGTTCGAAAAGCTTCATCCATTTCGGATAAGCGCTTGGTAAACACTTGAACTTGACGATCAGGTTCTAAAATATCATCTTTCGAATCAATAAAACTATCCACACGAGTTTGTTGACGTTTCGAACGCAAATAATGGAAACATTGTACACGCACCTTTAAGTAACACAGAAATAAATAAATAAAAAATAACCAAATAATCAAATAATTAAATTTTCATTAAAAATATAAAACATTACCTCTAAATGTAAAACTAATAAACAAGTATTGGCCAATTCATCAAACTCCAAAGCCAAGTTGGTTAAAACTTTAATGGTGCCATCATTAACAGCTACACCAGTTGTTAAGCCATTACCTAAAGGTCTTCTCAATTCATTGGCAAATTCTGAAATGCGACACGAAAACCATTCCATACTTTCTTGTAAAATGGCCAATTCTTTTAGCACACTAATGTCTGACAAAATTTCCTGCTGGGATATACCATCTTTGCCCAAATTACTTATTAACATTTCGGCTTCTCTGATATTACGTTGTTGCACATCAACAGGACTTTCTTCTTCAGAGGTCTCAAAAGTGTTGCGATGAAGTTTTTTGTTATGTTTAGTGGGAGGCTGAGTGGAATTTTTCAAATCCATCCAATTGGGTAGAGTTCTTTAAAGAGGAAAAAAAAATAATAAAATTTCGAGAATGAATTGTAGATATGAGATTTAATTTTTCACTTACTTTAAAAATCTACTTATATCCTCATCTTTTAACCAGGTCACACTATATATCCTTTTATCCTCAGTATCTGGCTGCACTATGCCCCGATAAGCCGCCTGACATATTTCCCTATAATCTTTTAATACCGAACAAACCGTTTTCAAAAGTTCCTCTGAATAAAAAGGTAAATCCTGTATAAGTTGTTTAGTCTCCGTTAAACATTTCTCTACTCTAGCTGTAGATTGTAAGATTGGTCTTGAAAGATTCATTAATTTCATTTCTTCCGGCATTATTATGGCTCGCCAAACGTCTTGATTTTTAGAGAAAGTATCAATGGTCATTTGTAATTGAGAATTGTGACCCTTAGAAAGGAAAGTATCTTTGATGTAATTGTCAATGAAATCATGCAGACTGCAAGGTTGCCTATAGGAAATATAAAATTTTTGTGACTTTAACTTTAACAAATGATAATTAGTCTGTTACAACTTACCCTGGTTGACATTTCATAAAACCTTCAATTTCTTGTATATAAACCATTAAGGGCAAATAAACTTTTGTTATAACATTTTGATCGGGAGTACAAATCAATAGTTTTTCACGTTGTTTCTCATATGGAAGAGTTGTTTTAAAACTGGCACCACCTCCCGCTTTACCGCCGCTAGCATTTAATGCTGCATTCAAATTATCATTCGAAACATCGGATACATTACGACGATGTTCTTTTGTACCTTCCGAAGAAGATTGTGTTTTTGTAGTTGAGGATTTATCAAATTTAAAAAATGATTTTTTAGTACTGCAAAGAAATAACATGATTAGTAATATTCTTGTATTATATTATTCTTTGTACTTTATATGTACAAATATTTGGCTACTGGGGTTGTTTATTTTATATACATTTTTAACTAGCATTTCAACAGTATTTTTTATATTAAAGGGTTTAGATTTTAAAATTACCATTTGTAAACAAACGGAGAACGTTTTCTTATAAATTAGAAAGTTTTAAAAAAGTTATTACTGATTTTTATCAAATATATAGATATCTTTACCACCTAAGAGGGTTATTATTTATGCTTTCAAAAACTAATTTTGAAATACTTTCAAAGAAAATAAATTCAAAATATTCGTTATTAAATCTTCAAATTGCAACTATTTGTTGAAACTTGTAATCAAACTGAGTTTTAGAAAAATTCTTAAGAACATGGTGTATTAAACATTTAAATAGTAACCCTCGTAATAAGTTCTTAATAAATATAAGAAAGTTCTTTTAAAACACAAACTCACCTTGGAACTTTGCGTCTTAGGAAATATGCATTAATGTTGTTAGTGGGCTCACTGTATGCAGATTGTGAAGCATCGTCAGCGGAAGCATTTTGTATGTCTAGATAATCGGTTAAAAGCAATTGCAGCTAAAAATAACAAATGGAAACAATTAAAAAAACCAAAAATATAGTTTTTTATATTAGTCTTTTTCAGAATAAAATTTATGTAAAAAATAATTAAGTTCAACTTTAACATAATTTTGTTAGACAAAGTTCACTTACCACTGACTGCGCTTGCGACCAAAAATCGGTTAATGTGTAGTGTTGTGGTCCCACCACCTTATACTTTTGTACAACAACCAAAAAATTCTTCAACAGCGTAGCATGTGTACGTGCTATGGACTTAAATTGTTTGTAGATTACATCCAATAAGGTCAACAAGGGATAACGTTCATTTGATGCTATAGAATTGTCAATCATTTGACGTGTAGTATTGCGCACAACTTCTAGCAACTCCGTTTGTATGCCTACACGCAATTTTTCAATAGAATCTGGTACTTTTTGCAACATACCAAAACACTCGACAATTATGGCAATGAAATAAGTCATACTTAATTCAGGATCTACAAGATCAGCGTCTTCGATTATTTCAGTTTTAGAAAGATCAACACCTTGGGCCATTTCTTGCAACGCTTTTCGTACACGGGCATTAGCTTCAATGCGATCAGTTGAACGTCGAGCGGTAATATTGCGTGTAAAATTGGCATTCAGACGATTTGAATTAGAACGTTGTAGATCGTTTAATATGCCATTCGCAGAATTATGATAGACTTGCGCTACCAATTCCTCGTGCAAACGTTGATACAAATGTTGTCGTCTGCTCATTAAGTCAGAACGTATATCTGCTAAACCTTCCACCTCTTTTAAGGGACCATTGACTAAATTTAAAGCATCGGTTAGGACTTTACTGGCATGTAAATACTGACGTTTCGAAGTATAACTAACCACACTTTGAGGCACTTTACGTAAATCGTTGCTGAAATAAAAAACTCCATTTAAATATTACTTTTTAATTGAATATATTATGATAGCTTACATTTGTTCCAACATTACTAAAACATGTTTATGTTGGACAACATCTGTCCACATTTTCTTTAACTCTTCTCTCCTACATTGCAGTAGTCTTTTGCAGGCACTCAAATTCTCCTTAACCGCATGAATCTTTTCCCGACTATTATTTACCTCTGTGGATACTTTGGTGAATAAGGGTATAACCTGCGATAATTGTTGGTCATGTTTTGATACCAAATCATTTAATCTCTGATCAGATTTCTTAAATTCTTTTTCGATTTTAGATTTTTCCTTTTGACGTTCTTCATTGGTCTCGCTAAGACCCAATGATTTGATGACATTAACAATGAGACCACAGCCAGCCTAAAATATTAACAAATTGTTATATTATGTTACAAACAACGCCCTTTAAATTGTTGTTATCATTTAAAAAAACTTTTAAGTTCTATAATTGTTCTTCAATTTTTTTTTCATATAAATATAGGGGAAAGTTTGACAGCTGCTGTCATTTATAGGACGATAACACCAACATATAAAATGTCATCATCACTGAAAACTTCTAGTCGCTGAATTTTCAAGACATTATTTCGTTGCTTTTACCATTATATAGCATAAAACTTCATTTTATCGGTGTAGAGTACACTTTTAGGAACATTTTCTGGTAATTTTTATAATTTTTTATTAAGATTTACCTCATCTTTTCCATATTTTACGCCTCTAGGAGGTTTTGTTGGTGGTGGCGGTGTAGCCATATTGCTTAACACTGACATTCATTAACAGTGATGTCGTACGTATTAATTAAATTTATAAACAGGGTTGAATTTACATTGCTATAAGCGCCCTCTTTGTGTGGAGATATTGAAAAAATTAATTTGAATTCCTAGTGTTGCTCAGAGACCTGTGCCGATCGGCTGTAAGCCGGCTGAGTCGATCCGCCGAAGTTTTTTTAAGAACTGCGCTGCACTGATGTATGATCATCGTATGATCATACAAGTTAACACGGAAGCTTATGAGTCGTGTATGACAACATTATTTAGCCAGGTTTGTGCAAATCATCATACCATTTGATTTACATGTAAATCGTGTATGATGAGTGTATGAAGGCAA
>MINK01009992.1:558-12258 GCA_001735545.1 Phormia regina
ATTGAGGTTCGTATAAACGCAAAAGCAAATATTTCAAAAACTATAAGAGATAGATATGACATCCAAGCATGTTTGTATTGGTCCCTACAATAATGTATAAAAATATTTGAAATCGGATGAGTGACAAAAATTTGGCAAGCGATTAAAAAAGTTGTATGTTAAAGGTACCCAACTTTGAGCCTCCTTGGCTCCACCCCTGAGGGGTATGTTTGGTCCCCCATCTAAACTTAACATTGAACACTCCTCTGCTAAGCCTATTCCAAATTTAATGGAAATCCAAGCAGCCAATCAGAAGTTAAAACTATTCGTCTTTGTTGAAGGATTTTTTTTTAGTCGTTCAGTGTAATGTTGAACAGTGGGGCGAATTAACAATGATATGAAATAATTGAATTACATAAGTAAGGAGGTGAATATAATTTGTCAATAAATTAAAACCCTACTAATTGTTTGATTTAAATTAAGAAGAAAAAAACAAAGACCTTTTAATAATATTTTAAATTATTTTTCTTTTTTTTAGAGACTTTTTGACGTTTTATGTTTCCAAGATATTTGAATTGTCTCAAAGCTTGGACTCTATAGACTAAAGAGTAACTTTTTAGGTCTGTGGGATCCACTGTATATAATTGTTTTTTTTATGTTTCTTAATTTTTTTATAACATTTTATTTTAAACATATCAACAACAAAAAATCACTAAAATACACAACAAAAACCGTAATAGCAACAACAACAAAAACTATAATAACATATACCATCTATATTTAAAAATATACACCATCTGTATTCAAAAAAAAAAAAAATGTTATGATTTGAGCGTTTTTTCTATTAGTCCAAAATTACTGTCCACCAAACTACAAACAAGTTGTTGTTAATATTGTTGCTATTTTCTTATCACTATTTAAACGGCGGCAACAACTACAACAACCTTACTTTATCCATAATAGCAACTACAAAAAAAAAAAGAGCAAACGAAGAAGCACTTGAAAATAAAAACAATAGCAAAAAAAAAACATAATTTCAAAACAGACGTTCACTGTGAAATGCCGGCTACATTAGTCATACATTTATTTCGTATTCAAACTAATGCAAAAAATTGTTGTATGAATGAAATAAAAAAAATATAAAAAAAAACAAACAAATAAAAACAAAAGTATTATGCTTGGCAACACTTATAAAAAGTAGTAGTATTTCCAGCTCATGCTTCTTTTTTTATTATGTTTTTTTTTGAGGAAGAAGTAGCCAACATTTTGACAGCCGGTAGTAGTAGCATTTTTTGCTCGACTTTAACATAAAACATTCATATTTTATTTTACTTTATTTTATATAAAATTTTAAATCCCTTTGGTAAATGAAACTCACATATAAACATTAGGGTGGCTCCAATTTTGAAAGTAACGATGCATAGTTTTGAAATAATTCTCTAACTTTAGAATTGCTGGATATCTTTGAATGAAATTTCATCTGGGCAATCCTGAGCTGTAGGGCAATTGATTTGGTGAAGGACAGGTTCGTAGTGGGTCTGGGGGATGAGAGATGCACCTCCAAAGTTGGCCATCTTGTGTGTTTTACCAACATATGGAGGTAATTTTCTAAGGTAATTTAATTTTGATATCAACTTTGACATTTTTGTGCTAAACAAAAAATTAAAAACACAAAAAGATCTACAACGAAACTGTTCTCCTCCAAACCAATTTCCATACACCTCGGAATTGTCCTGGAGTTCCGTTTTGGTACCACTGTGCGATGTTCCTAGCTCAAATTAACTTCATTCTTAAACATCGCTTTTAAAAATTTTCGTCCTGACTAATCAAATGAAAATGAGGTCTTTTTTTCTGTTTTTTGAATTACTTTGAGGAACAATATATAAATCTTGCATAGGAAAAAAGATCTTTTTGGACCCTGCCCAAATATAAATGCTTTTATATGAGAAGTATTTATATGAATTTAGTATGAAAATACTTATCTTTTTATAAACTTTTCAATGATATATAACACTTTATAATTTTAATAACAAACAACTAAAATAAAATTATATACAAATTGGGGTTATTTGTTTACCATTATACTCGGTAAGCAACTCTCAGAGAGCAATTTTGTTTTTATGATTTCTCTGTGTAACTTTTTTTGTGGATATATCATTAAAAAGCTAAGAAAAATACACGTATCTTGATGCTAAATTTATACAAATCATTCGCATATAGAAACATTTGTATATAAAGAAAATAATGGTTTCTAATTAAATTCAAATAACTTTAAATATTAAAATAGTGAAAAAGTCATTTCGGTATAAGTGCTAGAGGATTATATTGTATTAGGTAGATCCTATTGTTTTCTATATAACTGTGTAAAAAATTTAAATTTCTTCATTTTTGGTGAAAAATTTTAAATTTTTAGATTTACTTAGACCCGGTCCTAAATTGTTGTTATGTCATTAAATTCACGCCCTAAAGTGCTTTGTTTCGATACCAAACTTTCATATGGTTTCTTTGGTAGAGATATGAAAAACAAAAACAAGCGCCATTTTTGGTTTCCAAGTTTATATCGACCCTCAAACTATACATTATCGTACACTCTTTTCTTTAAAAGATATCAACAGAAAACTATGAAATTAAAATTTCGTTATCGTATCTGCTTTTGTTTAAGAAATAACAGCCGATAACTATGCAATGAAGTTACAAGTGGGAGTACCACGACCAAGTGTACCACGGACCATGAACTATGGATATAAAATTTCGTTGATATTTAACCTTATATGATATGTAGTCGGATCACGCCCATTTTTGGTTCCCAATTTTACATCGAACCTCGAACTATCAGCATAAAATATCGCTATCTTACATGCTTTTGTTTAAAAGATATCGGCGGTAAAGCGAACGAACCATGCCGACTTTTTTTTCAAAATTTATATCGCTCATTGAACTATATGTACGTAATTTTGTTTATACCTTATATTGTAGGTGGGTAGTAGAATAGGCGGACCATCCCCATTTTTGGTTTCCAATTGTACACTGACCCTTAAACCATCCGAATAAAATTTCGATGTCGTACGTGCTTTTTTTTCAAGAGTATTTTGCCCATAACTTTGTTGTTTACTTACGGATTTTTCTCAACTTCAATTCCAAACAAAACTTATATAAAATAAATAAATTTTCCCCCTACAGTTTACAGTTTGAGCTCTAGCTTGCTTTCAACAGAAGGACGGACATAGCTAGATCGATTCAGAATCAAACCAGGCTCCCGAATATATATACATTATGGGGTCTTAAGCGATTATTTCGACATGTTACACACGGAATGATAAAATCAATCAGATAGGAAGGGGGTACCATTTTTTGATGGTAGGTATAAAAATCAAAAAACCTTAATTTCGATGTAGCTCATGAAAGGAGCAACATTTTTTGAATTTTTAATTTAAATTTTCATTTGAGCTGGAACATACCTTTTTTCTTCATACAAACGGGGCCACCCTAAGTTACAAATTTAGATTAGAGTTTTTGAGGAAATTTATAAAAAGTAAAATTTAATAAAAAAAAACTGAAAGGTCTGTGGTCTAGATACCTTCTTAAAAAAATATTTGTTTTGATATAATCAACTTCCAACAGAAATTTCTTTGGCAGTTTTCCACCACGAACTTCAATTTCATTGCTCTCCAATTCCTTTTTAAGGAATAGGGTATAGTAAGAATTTTTTAGCACTCTAGGAGATTGTTTTCCTGGCATGTGGAGATTATATAATATTCTATTCCACCCATTTTTGTTTTAAGAAAAAATAAAAATAATTTTGTTTCCACCACTGTATTTTTAATTTCTGGGTATTTTTACTTTACTACAAATAAAATCAAGATTTATGCATCAATTTTGAAGTTACATACCTTAATTTATTCACAGCCTTATCAGCTTTAAAATAGGGATAATAAACTGAATTATTTTTTATTTATTTTTCATTAAAAGAATGTATTCTGATGAAATTGTGTGATTGTTTGTTAATTTGTCATTTAATTAATAAATTTCCTTAACTTATCTTAACCTTTATACTGCAAAATAGCCTCTTGCTGTTAAAAAAATTATATTGTGTCAGTGTGTCATTCCACTCAAATTAAGTACACGAGTACTTAATTCTTTATCTACAAAATTATTTAAAAATAATTTTGTTAATAATCATACCTTCCTTACTACTTAAAGTCATTTACTTTAAATGTCAGTTTTTGTTTATTTAATTTGTCATTTGTATTCAATATGAAAAAAAATTAAAAAAAGATGTGTAAATAAATGCATTTAAAAGGGTAATCAAAACGTATATATAAAGTGTTGGAAAAAATAATAGGGACACTCTAATTTTTCAATATATTCTTAATTTTTTATTTACTATTCCATAAATATTAAGAGGGATATACATAAAATTAAATAACTTTAAATATTTTAACTTATAAAGCAAAAATATTTTTTAAAGGCCTGGAAATAAATGATAGGAACACTAAATGTTTTGGAAAAAAAAATATTTTTTTAACATTATCATCATTTCCAAATACTTTTTCAATACTTGGTTGAAGATCCTTTCATTTTTATAACCTCCTGACAACTTCGATTCACTAGATACGCACATACCTCGGCCGGAATTGAGTACCAGGTTATTTGATTTTTTTTCCCACAATTCTTGTTTATTTCACGTTTTGACGATTCTAGCGGAATGCTTGGGATCATTATCCTGCATAAATTCCCAGATTAGTGTTATGTCATCCTCAGCAAATGGAAGCATTTTATTCCGTCTACATAGTCAGCAGCTTTCATTTTTCTCTGAATCCAAACTATTGGACCAACTCCAGCGGCCGAAAAACAACCCCATAGCATGATAGAACCACCACCGTGTTTGACAGATCCAAATTAATCGTTTTTTGTTTCGTCTGACCATAGTACGTTGTTCCAGTTTTTACGCAAAGGTGTTGCCTGGCGAATTCCAACCTTTTGCTCAAGAGTGGTACTTTTCTGCGTCCCTTTAACCCTACTTCCTGCAGCACATTTCTTACTGTTGGTCAAAACGCGCTGACATTGTATGCTTTCTACCTCTAGTTTCATGACTTTTTTTCGAATGAATGGCATTGAATACTTTAGTTTTGGAACACTTTATTATCTGTGCAATTTTTCTAATTGATAACCCATCCGAATTTAATTTAAGAATAAAATTTCTTTCAAGTTCAGTACAATAAACACCACAACCCATTTTGAAATTTATTTACTGAAGACATAAATCATTAACCCATGTTGCGCGGGTTTTATTGAATAATAATATAAATTAAAATTAATTTTTTATGAAAAATTCTTCTACCGTAAAGGATGTTTCAACATGACATGGAATCCGTTTTGACATGGAATCACTAACTTAGAAATTCTTTAAAAATATAATAAACCCTCATATTAACAAAAAAATACCACAGTATACCCTAATGAATTTTCATTAACTTAGAAATATGTATCTAAATTAAAAATTATAGAAAATTCAAAAAGTAACATCAGAACTAAAAGGTACCATAAAATCTACTCTTATGGATTTACATTACTTTAGGACAACATATCATTAATTTCATCTTTCTAGGTTCATAATTATAAAAAAAATCAAAAAGTACCATTAGAAGAACGAAAAAGTATCATAAAGACTGCTCTTGTGATTTTTTCCCATATGGGACCATGTATATTTAATTTCATGTCTCTAGGTTAAATATTACAGGAAATTCAAAAAGTACCATTAGAAGAACATAAAAAGTAATACAAAGTCCCCTTTTATGGATTCTCATTCACTTAGGCTTATGTGCTAATTTCATGTTTCCAGGTTCATATTTTAAGAAAATTCAAAAAGTACCATTCAAATAACAAAAAAGTATCATAAAGTCCCCTCTTATGAATTCTCATTAACTAAGGACCACATATCCCAAATTTCATGTTTCTATGTTCATAATTATAGAAATTTCAAAAAAAGTAACTTTAAAATAACGAAAAAGTACCATAAAGTCCCTTCTTATGGATTCTAATTGACTAAATATCACATATTCCTAATTTCATGTTTCTAGGTTCATAACTATAAAAATTCAAAAAATACCATTAGGAAAACGAAAAAGTAACAAAAAGTCCCCCTTTATGAATTCTTTCCAACATCGGACCATACGTATTTAATTTCACGTTTCTAGGTTAAATATTACAAAAAAATCAAAAAAGCACCATTAGAAGTTAATTATTACAGAAAATTCAAAAAGGTACCATTAGAAGAACAAAAAGTCCCTCCTCTTGATTTCTTACATACAGGATCATGTAATCTTTAAGTACATAGGGCTACATTTCCTTTATTTCATGTTTCTGTGGTTAATGTAATTGAAAATTCATTATTAAGTTTGAATAAAATGCAATTTCTAGCTTTTACCCGTTTTTGGTACTTTTTTTAACCATCCAAGTATAAAAAAAATTTCTAAATTGTAGTAGTATGCCATATTAAAATCATATCAAATCATATGAATATTTCAATATATATAAAAAAAATGATTTATGAAAAAAGTATCAAAAATAGGTACGACTTTTAACCCTTAAACATTTGAATTTCTAAAAAGTACCGAATTTGTATTTTTCATTTTTTATAAGTTATAAATATTGCATAAATTTTTATCTGTATGTTCATTGGGTTCAAAAATATATAAGGTACCAAAAAGTACCAAAATACAGTTTTTACCCGTTTTCTCTCTAAAACGTGTGATTTTCAAAAAAGTACCAGACATCTTTCCAATTATTTTTTAAATAAATAACGATAACTATTCAACTTTTTTTGGTATCATTATTAGTTTTTGAGTTATAAGGTTAACGATTTTTCCCGTTTTTAACCTTTTTTACCCCGTTCCGTTATTTTAGGAACAGTTTAATAACGGAACCTCAAAAAAAAAAAAACAAATACTTAATATAAAGAAACCTATCGTTCCTATTATTTAGTCCATCACTGAATAAATAATATTGAAAAAAAAAAGAAAATAATTAAGGGAGTTTCCCCAAAATTGTATAAAGTTTTGATAGCGAAGACCATAAAAATAATTTCTATTATTATTTTATATGCAAATAAGCTTATGTTCATTTTAACACCTGTTTTCGCCTAACTCATTTCGGTATCCCTGGAATTATATATTTTGTAAATTCATTATTAAATATAAAAAAAAAAATGCTAAAAACAAATATTTGTGTAGCACATTCTGCAAATAAATATTTATAAAACTAACACAATCACAACCCAGAAAGTAAAGAAAGAAAATAAGTAATTTTTGTGCAAGTAACCCCAAAGTCTTTTAAAAAGCATATAAAATTATTATTAAAAAGTAGGTTGGAGGTTTTAAATTTCCTTAGAAATAGAAGGTCATAGTTTTTAATTTAAACCATTGAAAAATTCTTTAAATATTTCATTTTCTAAATATTTAAACGAATAAAATAATTAAATACCATAAACCTAAAATAAAAAAATATATGTTTAAAAATTTCCAACATTAAGGTGGCTCTTAACACCCAACAGGAAATTAATTAGAAATTTAAATGCACTCCCACACATACCTAAGTACATACGTATGTATGTATGTATGAGTGTTGCCATAATGACCCTGCAATAACCTCGTGATCATAGTTGTTTGTATTCACATATACGGAAAACATACCTGAAACATCTGTCTGTTCTACTTTTAACTAAAATTTATTTTCAGTTTATTGTTCTCACGAATATAAAGAATATTTTACATTCTTTATTTTTTTTTTAGTTTATTTTTTATTTTTTTTTTGCACAAATAAATTACATTTTAAAGTACAAGTATTTTGGAGTATAAATGTGTGGATTTTTTTTTCTAAATTTTATTTTTGGAAAATTCTTACTAATAGAAGTTTATAAAATTTTTTTAGCAAATCATATATGATATATATACCTACATATGTATATGTTTATGTGTGTCTGTGTATTAGAAAGAACTGCAAATATTTCGTGTTTATAAAAGATACACTTGTGCTAAAATTAACTAAAATGTTTAAATGAATTCAATTCGATTGACTTGAAATTGCCTAAACTGCAAAAACATACGATATGAGTATGAAAAAAGAAAAAATATGAATCATCGTTTTTAGTTGGAAATAAAGTTTTAGAATTTTTTTTATTATTATGTTAGTTTTATTTTGCTTTTTTTTTAGCATTTATTTAGAGTTTTTAAATCGTTTATATGTGAGTAATTTTTAGGAAAAATTGAAATACAAAATTCAAAATTTTAAGTGATGAAAAAAATATTCTGGCTTATATTCATAAAGCCATAGGCATACCTTGAGTCACGAAGATACTAAAGAAATGCAATTCGTAAAACTAACTTGGTAGAAAAGATCTTACAAAAATCCCACTTTTTGCTCATTACAACAATATCAACAGTAGTGCTGGCAGGAGTGGCCTACCATGTCATAGCTGCATATAGAAAAATTTGTTAAAGTTGATGTTGAGCTTTCTAACAGCAAATAAAGTCGGTGGTATAGTCGAATTTTATCTAAAAATCAAAATGGATATTTTTTTTTTATTTTGTTCCTCTTGTAGATAAAAGTTAGTAAGTAGCATTGCACAGTGGGACTAAAAGCAAAATAAATTATATTAAGTGTGGAACTTTAAAACCACAGAACGAATTTAGATAAAACTCGATAGAGGAAGAGTTAGGCTTTAAGAATATTGTTAGAGGATTCTGCGCAGTTACGTACAACCCCATTTAAAGCCCTATTCGTTCTAATGAACTGGCTACCGGTAGAGCTTATGGCCAAACAGATCGCCATCATATCGGCGATTAGGCTCAGAACTATAGGTACGGCCATGCTACCGTCTTAGGATTATTTGATGACATTCCTCGCAATATTGACTATTGCACTCCTATACCTTATCTTGATAGAGGCTTCTCATTGTCAATCTCGACAGCTGCTGTACTGAGGGACAGCTCAGTGGAGGTTTACACTGATGGGGTTGAAGGGGTTTGTCTCCATTCCCGGATTTAGGAAATGTATTTTCTATAGATTGCCGGATCACTGCTGCATTCTTCAAGCAGAGATTTCGGCCATTAAAAGAGCGGTAAACTGCTTGATGTATTACAGGGTATTCGGTGTGGATATCCAGATCTGTGCGGACAGTCAAGCTGCGATTAAATCGCTCTCGGTTGTCTTTTCGACATCAAGGCTGGTACAAGAATGCCAGATATCTTTAAACGAGATGGTGAGACATTCAAACCTGGAGCTAGTCTGAGTCAGGGATCATTCTAATTCCTCGGGTAACATTACTGCGAACGAACTGGCCAAAAATGGTTCTCTTCTTCGACATAAAGAAGTGGATCAACTGGTCGGAGTACCGCTCTCCTCCTGCAGATCTATAATACTGCGAAATTTATCGATGATTGCACAAGATAGATGGTCAAATCTGTCCATTTGCTCAATCTCGAGATAAATATGGCCCCATTATGATGGACTTCGGTTCAATCTCATTCTGGGACTACCAAGGCATCGGTTACGTATTCTGATATCCGTTGTCACAGGGCACTGGATTACCGGTGCGCATGCTAGAAGTTGTCTTGATGAAGAGGAGGAGACAGTGGAGCACTTCCTATGTCACTGTCCGACTCTCTCTGGGAGATAAGGACTGCAAAACTCGTCAGTCCGATTGTGTATGTACTATGCGTCAGGTTGGTTTGATTGGAATGTAGTTTCAGATATGTGAGCTATACCACATGATCCAGTAGGGTATCACAATGGGACCAAATTTGGACCCCTTAACCTAATATAACAGTGGGCCAAAGTTGACCACCTCAAGGGTGAAAAACATATCGGGGCTTATAACTTTTACAAATAATAACCAATTTTAAATCATATTTTTGAATTTTCCTAAGTATGACAACTTCAAAACATAACTTATTTGTGATTTTTTCGTATAAATTTTAAAATAAAATTTCTCATTTCTTGAAATTCTCTACAATTATCTAAATTATGCTAATAATTTTTTTTTATATCAATGGGTTTGCAAAAAATTATAATAGCCTATCGATAAAGTTACACGATGCACTTTTCCGAAAACACTCAAATTTTCTTTAATAAAATCTTGGTCCTTTAAAAATATATTTTATCAATTCTCCATTAAATATTTTATATCATGTTAGCATTTAGAAATTATTCAGTCCCAAATTTGTTTTCATCTAAATTCGAACATCCAGGACATTGGGAATACAATTACGATTTGTGCACAAATTTTTTTTGTGACACGTGGCTTTATTAACTCGTAGTTTGAGATAATGATGATAAACATTTTTGAGGGTTTCACTTTTAAAAAGAACTTTTTAAAAAAAAGAAATCCTGAATTTAGCATGCAAAAAAATTTCCGAGCATTTATTTCGAAATATCTCCTAAATTATTGAGCGAATAAAAATATGTTAATAGAACGACTTAAATTTTAAAAATCGTGAGTAGTGTTCTCGAGTTATGGTGAGGAGGTTGTGCTGTATTTATAGACGGCTCATATAAATTGTCTGTCAGTTCTAGAGTTTTTCAAGCGGAAATTCTGGGTATTTATAAAGCCCTAGGGTTGCTAGAGGAAAATGTGGAACGGAATTCTGAGATCACTATATACGCCCTGAAAAGTCACTATGTTTAGTCCAGATTGGTCTTTGAGTGTAGAAGGGAATTGAGAAGACTAATGAATGTTTACAGAATAATATTCTGTTGGGTTCCGGCTCACTGCGACATTCTCGGCAACGTGAAATAGCTGATGAGTTAGCTCGCATTGGCTCGGGACTGGATAAGTCTTTCGTGGAGACATTCGTTAGAATTCTGAAGTAACAGAACGGACTGCAGGACATCTAGAGCATTATGGCATAGTCTTAAATTGTCAGATTCGAAACATCTTCTGGGTATGAGTAGTAGTAATATAAGAATCATAGTAGGATTTATTACTGGTCCCTTCTCACTAGGGAATATGGTGAGTAAATGGGACATTGGCAAGACAGATTTTTGCAGGCCGTGTGATGATGTAGACGAGCTAGGGACAGTGGAACACATTCTCTGTCAGTGCGTAGGAATTCAGCGGCGTAGGCTGAAGTGGTTTGGAAGCCACACTCTGCATGAACTAGATAAGGTTACGAGCAATCTAACCTTAATCTAATAGGGTTTTTAATGGGGATGGGATGGTTTAGGGGCAATCGAAACTAATTACTAGGGTTTAGGTTCCACTCTCTCTTCTCCTTCTTATTTATCTAAGTTTTCTTTTCTCTTGTTCTTTTTTCATTTTCCCAAATGAACCTTTTTGGTCTCTGGGTGGAGGACGCAAGATAAAAAAATCTCGCCGTCATGACAAAAACTGAAAGCAGATTCGAGTTTAGCATGGGGAATTCTATATTTATTTCATATATCTTATTATTGTTATTATTATTATTATTATTATTATTATTATTATTATTATTATTATTATTTTTTTTGTTTTCATTTATTTTTTGTAAGGAGCACGAAAATTTTTTTGTCAACTAGTGTTATTTAAACTTGCAATGGAAAATCTAAAATTTCATATACTTTATTAAAATTATTAATAAATATTAGACAACACTAAGGGCTATCCATATATAGATCGATTTATTTAATATAATAAAAAATCGAAATATTTTACAACGCTTAACAAAAATATTTAAAAACATAATC
>MINK01009994.1:0-10453 GCA_001735545.1 Phormia regina
CTATATTCAGCTGTGGCGAATTTAATATACCCTTCATTGGGTTGGAATTGGATACTTGGTGATTCATCATCGCACAGCCCTAATAGTTAAGGCTAGAAATATGGACTGTAGATTGGTCTCCTAACGAATTCATCCACTAAGGCGGAATTTTAGAAAATCAAAGTTAAGGGGTAAAAGGCTAATAGAGACAATAAATAATAAATTAAACCGATTGATCTATCTAAAAAGTAATCCGTAGCTTATATAAGATCGAAACTCGATAAAAAAAATATCCTGGTTAATAATGGAAAAAATTATAATATTTTGTCGTAAAAGCGAAGCCAAAAGCTTAAATAGAGGATTCAGAAAATTAAAAACCGTGTTTTTAAATATCACATCCATAGAAAATAGTAAAGTTTTAGAAACAAGTTCTGAACTTTTGATATAATTATCATGAATCTATATATCATGTATATATTATAAACGCCATTTACAGCATTTTTAAGCAAAAAAAATTAGACAAATAGCAAAAAATTTTCGAAAGAATTTCGGATCGCTTGATATATATTAAGGATTATGATCGAAAAAATCTTAACACACGTTTTGCTGATAATTTTTTCTGAAACAATATTTAAATTTTTTTTTTTGATCTAGTTATCTTTGAAAAATATGTCAGTTCTTATTTTTAATGACAACCATTGTTAATTTGTTGTGAGTTTGATCAAAATACGTGACGAAAAAGATGTAGGTGCTATAAATTATTAAAAAATTGAAAAAAAAAACAATCAAATTGGTCTTACAAATAATGGATCAAAAAATTAAATAACTGTTTCCAATTTTATTAAATAGTATTAGAAGAATTCGATAATTGATAGGATACACGGTACGGGGAGAAAAGAGGTCCACCTGATGTTTTGAAGGCCAACAAAGCTTATTGAAAAGGGCACGGAAATTAAAATTAAATTTCATACAAATATTCTTATGTTGTAAAATGTACGACGAAACAAATATACTTACAGATTTTTGCAGCTTTCTGATAAAAATTTGTATGCTGATGATTCTCAAGAATATGTTAAGATAAGTTTAGGACCGAAAAGCGGTCGAAATTTCCAAACGAATTCCTGGTTTGGCCAGATTTACTACCTAAGAATGCCCAGGAGTGGTGCCAAAGCAATTACATAGTTCTTGTACCAAGTAAGGTCTATTCTCTATATTATCTGGAGCTAAAACCAGTGGAAAGATATTGGACTTTTCTGAAAAAAATTCAAAAGAACCAAAGATGGAGCAACTCTTAAAGATTTTAAAAGTAGATGGAATGAATGTTGGTTGAAATAACTATCAAATCTCAAATGAAAGGGTTACCAAAAAAGTCTACAAGTTCTTAAATAGTGGTTAGAGGAATAAAAATTAGATTTTCTTTGATCTGTAGTATATTATCAATTTAACCATAAAACAATGAAAGCTCTTTAATCATCCTTTTCCAAGTTTTTGCATTATAGGTATGTTATAAAAACGCCATTTCCACGGACGGACAGACAGATATCGTCCTATCGACATCATTTCTTATAAGGATTCTGGTGAAGGGTATAAAAAAATGTCATTCATGTTAATGTCATAAATTTTGTATACATCACTACAAGCAAAAACGAGTGAAGAAGGTATAGTCGGTCTAGACCGACCATATGATACCCTACACCATTGCCTATGTGTACCAAAAGTCGGGAAGGAGCCAATTATGGACCTCTACTTGTATTAAGTGAAAAATAATCAATATTAGGATACTAGGATTCACATGTATTTATGCACTTTTTGATGATTCCCGAAATTGGGTCTTATATGGGAGGATACTAAGAATCACATGTATTTATGCACTTTTTGGTGTTTCCCCAAATTGGGTCTTATGTGGGAGCAATGGTCAATTATGGACTAATATTGATAAAATTTTGCAGGGTCAAAAATGTTGTATGTGTTATATTAATATTAATTTAATATATTGTAACGCAGAGAAAAAATTTTCCTACACCCACCTTAAAGATTTAAACCTTGTGCGCAAAGTACAAACCTTGTGGCCTATTATTTCACCTAGCCCCCATACAAATGTTCTGCCGGAATAGAGTTTTAACACTCATAAATACCTCAAAAATTTAAATATTTTAATGAAATTTAATATAAATAAGTTTTATGTAAGCATAAATCCATGTACAAAATGAGGATCGGTCCATAATTGGCCATAGCTCCCATATTAAGCCTCTTTCGAAAATAACTTTAACTTGCATAAATCCCATAAATTTGTTAATATTAATTTAATATTCGTGCAAAATTTCATTAAGATCGGTCCATAATTGACAATTGCTCCCATATAAGACCCAATTTGGGGAATCACCAAAAAGTGCATAAATACATGTGAATCTTGTTATCGACCTAATATTCTGTAATCGTATTTTTTTTATTTTCCACTTAATACAAGTATAGGTCCGTAATTGGCTATTGGTAGGGTATCATATGGTCGGTCTTGATCGACTATAACTTCTTCTCTCGTTTGTATTGTTTTTGTGGCAATGAATACCAAAATTCAAATCACGGGATTTTTTCGTTCAATCCCGGAATTCGGGATTAAAAAATCGGGGGATTTTCGTGATCGGGATTTCAGGATTGGCATCCCTAATAAGTATGTATATCATCAAACTGTTCGCCACCAATAAAAAATTAATGTAACTTGTATTAATTATTTTTCAATTTTGAATTGAACACATAAAAACACATAAAAACATAATTTTTCATATTAACGATTTTTTGACAATTTCAAATAGTTGTTTTGAGGATTTTTTTCTCCAAATTTTATGATTTTTCACTAAATTTATTCGGCAACTATGAATATGAATATTATTTGGACTTAAATCAATTAGGCCGGGAAGAAATTATATTATAGTTTATTAGTTATTGTATTTTGTAAATAAAAAAAAAATAGTTCCATCTTTTTAAAAAAAGTAATATAATGAGGTTTTTATTAATATACATAATTTAAACATAATATATGTTAACAAACTTTTGATGGAAAATGTGTGCATATTTAAACACCAAAAGTGTTTCAAAATACAGACAACAAATAATTATTTAAAAATATACGCCTTGATTTTTCTGGCGCCAAAACAACCTTAATTCTACATGTTTTAAAAACTTAAAATATTGTAAGTACCTACTACTACTATTAACCCATATTCAAAACTAAAATACAATATTTAAAGAAAATATTTGACTCCTGCTACTAATGAAAATGGCGCCATTAATTGATTACCTTTATGTAATAGATCCCTTTAATACCAGACTAGAGTGAATAAAAACAAAAAAACATTTATAAAACTCCCCCAATAAACCACATAACAATTTAAAGCATTTAAAATTAACCAAAGTGAATTTAAATTATACTTTCTTTAAAAAAAAAAACAACCACATCCAATTAAATTTTTAGCAAAATCCTTGCTTAACAATCAGCGAGTAATAAGCTTTATAGATATACAGAGAAAAAAACATGCACACACATAAACAGATTAATATTAATTAACATACACACACGTATTTAAACATATTAATTATAATAACAATGAGAATATATATTCTCATATTTAAAAGAGAACGAGAGATTGAGAGAATATGAAGGAAGTAAAGTAAAGTGCGTAGGTTTATAGTTAAAAATAAAAAAAATAAAAACAATCAAACAACAAAACAAAATAAACCTTAAAGGGAAACGGCCAAACAACCCACTTAAAATCAACACATTAAAACAAATCCCTGCAGTTCTGAAGATCCTTAACAAATGAATAAATTTAATAGACTTTTTGAGTCTCCAGTGTTTACTAAACATGCATTTAATATTATCATTTGCTATAAATATAAAAGCCGTAATTTGACTACAATCTAGAACACTTAAGGAGAGCAATTTACACCATATACTTTTATATATATTTTAATTGGTATCATCTAAGTGTCACCAATAAGTGTTACATTACTGACAGCAGAGCTGTAGGGATATTAAACACACCACAAATACATTGATTTAGCTTTAATTCCTGTTGATATTTGATATTGTTAAAGTGCAACAAAAAAAGGATTTTAAAACATTCATGTTTTACACAACTAAACAATCATATGTACATACATGTGTACATGTGTTTGTATACTTTTATATTTTATTTGTTAGTATAGTGTGTAGGATATATTAGAAATTCCAAGAAGCAAATATTGAGTGTATGAATCCTAGACTAATTGGAAATTATATGAAAAGAATATAATACTTATGTAAACACAAACATACATACTTACATACATACATAAATACAATAAAAATATATTGTGAGACTGCTAGCCGGCCGCTCTAATAAAACACCAACAAATACACATAAACACCAACAAAACTACAACAATTACTTGTGTCCTTGGCATTTCTAAAGGTAATCATTATGAATGAGCCAAAACTTAATAGTAAAACACCAACAACAAACAAAAAAACAAAATACAAAAGGATGGTTTTAAGAGTGTGTCATTGTGGGTTTGGTTGGGTTGGTTGACATTCCGGAAACAACTAACTAGTATTTGGCGCCACAGATAATGTAAAGTCAACAAAATCTCTGTGAGTGTAAAAAGAAGCGCAATATTAATCTATTGCGGGGAAGTATTCTAGAATTTTAATTTTATCCATTTTAAAATCAGGGTGGGAGTAAATGGAAGAGGCGATGATTTATTAGATGATTGATTTTATTTAAAGAGAGAGTTACATATGGATAGTTACTTTTAATTCATAAATATACAGGACAATAGTTTTTTTTTTTAATAATAATAATAAAACCAGATGATACCATTTGACATTTTATGGAATTTACTTAAGAAAGGATAATGTTGTCATGAATTTTTGTTATAATTTTGAGAATTGAAAATATATCCTAGGTTTTTTGGATTGGTTTGATAAGGAAAATTCTTAATATATAATTTGTCTTTTAACTTTTTCCTGAAGTAATATTTATTTATTTATTTAAAAATATCCAAATTCATCATTCAAAAGCATAGGCCATAGAACTGAAGGTCTGCTGCTAAACTGTTTCAAATGATATTAAACAGTATCTGGAAAATTTATCCATTGAATTTGGCAAATTTAAAGCTCCAAACATTTCTGGTAGGAAAGTTATCTGGTTAGCCCAGTGCTCTGAGAAATACTCATTTTGTATAATGGACGAAACGCTTCCTGGTCAAAATGCTCTAGAAAATGTTGAAAATGTGGATAATTTAAATCGAACTTTTTTCCATAATATTTTGAAGTATTATTAATATATAATAAAACTTATAAAAATACACTAAATAAGAACACGGAATAAAGGGACTAAGGATCTAGCTGTTAATATTTTATAATATAAACTAATGAAATTAATATTAAAACTTAAGTTTCGTTTAAAAAATCTGCTAAAATCTAAGCAGTTTATTAAATTTTCTTCATATAAGACAGTTTATTCAGACCCAATTACATTATAAATATACCAAATGAAATATTTTATTTTAACTTTAACGGATTGTAGATCATTTTGCGAACCTGAGGTAACAATTTCAAAAAATCCAAAACATTCTCTAAATTTTAAAGATTTTATTGTAAATTTGAAAAAAAGTACTGAAATTAAATACGATTTCTACCCCATAAATGTTTGAATTTCCAAAAAGTACCACACTTGTATTCGCCAATTATCAATTAGGTACTAATTTCATGTACTTTTAGTTTCAAAGCTTATTAGTTTAGGATATATAAGGTTACCAATTTTATCTCTTTACAAATTTCCAAAAATGCCGTCTTAGTGGATTTATTTGGTAGAAGTCACCTCTTTAGCTTTAACCGATTGGGCTGTGCGATGATGAATCACCAAGTCAATCACTCAGTGGCGTTATTATAACTTACACCACCATAGGTGGTTGGGGTATTATGTGTTTTTGCAAATGTTATAAGGCAGAAAAAATCTTCCTACCCGCACCTTAAAGTATACCGTTCAACTCAGAATCTCTTTCTTAGCCGATTTAACCAAGTCCGTCCGTCCGTCTGGTTGGCTGACTGTCCATGTCCAGCTTGTGCGCAAAGTACAGATAATTTGATGAATTTTGGTAATGAATTTCTTAATGAAATTTCTGTGACAATGGCGAATGGATGCCGATTTAAGTATTCTCCCAAAGGGGGTACCATCTAGACAGAAGCAAATAGAAAGGTGATACCTTCGTGAATCCTCCAGTCGAAAAATCCAGGAGCGCCTGTTCCATATAGGGCAGCTCTCTGGTCTGTGTCTGGCCCTAGGTGGGGCTTCAGTACTTGCAACGAAACGTCTTTACGTCATTAAGATCGAGACCGGTAAGAACTTAATTATCGTATACCGGACCACATTGACCTACTGATGCCCTGGAATGCTTCTTTATTCCTGTCTCCAGCTTGATTAGGGTACAGGTTCCAGAGAAGTTCGGTGATAAATAGAATTCCGCAAATAAATACAGCAGAAGGTCCAAATCCACAAAACCCTAATAAGGAAGGTGAAGGTGTAAATAGTAGCGATACATTCTCCGGGCTAGGAATTTTGATAGTAGACCTAATAGACTACGTAAAGCGCCGGATTAATATGCACCATGTCATTAAAGACAAGGTTAAGACGATAAGGGCTAAGTACAATAAAGTACGAGAAGAAATGTACGTCAGATGCTTAGTTTATCCCAAAAGGTCGAAACAAAATCCCCTGAAGAAGGACATAAAATATTTAGGTATAATGGTCGACAGAAGACTCATTTTCACAAAACACAGGGAATAGGCATGTGAGAAAGCTGCTGGTGTAGCTAATGCTCTAGCAAGGATTATGCCTAACAAAGGTGGGCCACAACAAAGAGTTTGCAACCCGGTTCTACTCTACCTGTCTGGAAAATGGCATTAAGTAAATTTAGACTATAACAAATTACCAAATAACTACGGAAAATAACTACATCATATTCCTAGGACAGGAAAGCTCTGGAGTGGTACCAAAACAATAGTCTAGTTTTTTGTACCAAAAGAAATCAATGCTCTAAGTTTTCCGGAGCTAAGACCAGTGAAGAGATAATTAATATTTTTAAAGGAAATGGACTGTTCTAAAAAATATTAACTGAAACAAATATCAAATCTCAAAGGAAAGTGTTACCAAAAAAATGTCTACAAGTTCGTAAATAGTAGTTAGAAGTATGAAAATTATATTTTTCTGTGATCTGTAGTATCCCTATGGGAAATTTGTTGCATTTGGTACAATAGTATCGGTCCCTCAGTACCAATTGACACCTAATATCCACCAAAGTATCAGTTAAGTACAAATTGACACCTAACAGTCATCGAAGTTCCCGTTGAGAATCAGTTTAACTAGTGAGAGGAAATTTAAAGCTTGTTTGTTAAATGTGCAATTACCAACTCGCGCGTAATAACAATTTGTGGCTGAGATATAAGCGGGCCAGACTATAAAACATGGTATAAGTAAAAAACTGGGTTCGATTCGGGGTTGCGCCATCGACATTAAAAAATATATAAAATGTAAATACTTAAAGAATAAAAAATATACAAAAATAAAATAATTTCCCATTTGTTTTTACAAAATTGTATTATATTTATTAATACTGAATATGACCTTTCGAGTTAGTTATGTGACCTGTCACAAAACTGGTTAAAAGGGGGTTAATTCTCCCCCCTAGGCTCAAACAAATTGTTAGAACTAGAACTGGTCCCCTGTAACTTTGAACCAATCCCGTGACATGTTTTGTGTTAGTTCCGAATTATTGAATTTTATATATGTTAAGATTTTTATTAATAATTTCTGATTTATTTGGTGCATACTTTCTGGGGCGAATAAGAAAAATATTTTGAAAGTTTAATAAAGCTTTCATCAGTATTCTTTGTGCCCTTAATGTTAGCTACTAATATGATCTAATTATTTAATTCACAATAAGAAATGTAATACGAATAATTATGATAATTATTTCATTAATATTAAATTTGGTCGAATCTTAATTAAATTTCATATAATTACCAATTAAAATTGATAATTATCAATTAAAAATTTCGAATAATAAAATATTACTAATTATTTCTATGTAACTTTATCAGAGTTCGAGTGATTTTTAAATGCTGTTGTAGTCACTATTCTTTTGTATCTTTGTAATTAAAATATTTCTCTTCGAATACATTCTCCTTTAAACGGACGCACACGAAAAAAAAAATACATTTAGATTGAGTGTAGGTGCCATTCTTATATGTATTGTATGGTCTATGTCTCAGTAAAAAAACCGGTAAAGTTTCATTCATACAATTTGGTAATAAAATGATTTAATTTTCTATTTTTCTTTTAATTTTTCCTTTATGATATAAGAAATGATTGAATGAATGAATAAATGCATAAACGAACGAACGAAAGAATGAATGAATGAAATTGTTGTGGTTTATATACAACGTTTATGATCAATAGCAGGATTTTTCTTTCTTTTTTAATGGTATATGAATAAAATGAATAATTTGTACGTATAACATATAACTGTAGATACATACATATGTATGTATGTATGTTTGAACATATGTGTAGCTATTGCAAATAATCAACATTAGGTTGTTATAGGCAGAGGAAAAGGGATGCTCAACATTATGAATTGTGAAATTTTTATGAATGAATTTCTTTTTAGTTTTACTACTACATCAATGAGTTTTAAATGGAGAAAACCCAACAAAATTTTCTCAATTAAAAGCAGAAAATAGGGGAATTTCGATATTCGAAACTGCGCGAAATTTTGTAAAGCGCATGTGTGAAAATGTTTCAAAAATTTTATGAATGAATTTATTTTTATTGTTGTTGTTGTTCTTGTCGTTGTCGTATACAATTGAAAGGCATATAAAATAAAATATATATTTTGTTTCATTTTTTTTTTTTGCCTTACAAGTATCCATATCAAAAACTTTGTTAAACATGAAGCTTCGTCATGGTCTCTGTGTATTCAAGGTCATTTTATATGTATACATGTATAGGTATGTAGTTGATGGCAAATGTAGATGGAATGTTTGTTGCAAAACACATACACTCACACACACACACACTTACATAAAATATAGAAAATAAAAAGTTTTATTTGTATGACCCCATACACTTTATTTGTACATTGGTCTTGACTTGACTTTATAGGAGTGTTGAGTTTTTTGTGTAAGTTTTTTATTGTAAAAAATCAATTTTGTTCGTATTTGAGTTAATGTGTATGTGTATGGGTTTTTAAGTTTTTGTTTTCTTTAATTTTTATTGCGGATTTGTTGTTTATTTCTTTGGAATTGTATTGCATACGTTAGGGCGTCGCCTAGTAAATAAACCTATTCTGAGAATTTCTAATGATCATTTTCTGCAGGCAAAAAATAAAAATATAAAATAAAATAAAAAGTTTTATATTTCATTTTAAGTGGCTTTAAATTGATATGAGAATTTACACCATTCACATATGTGTATTTAAGAATTTAATGTTCAAAGTTTTATTTTATTATATTTTAAATAAAATATATACAAGAGTTTTGCTGTTATGTATTTATAGCAAATGATTTTCTAGATGACCAGCATTTTTAAAGCTTGTGATGATTAATTTTTAATTTTGTATAATGTATTTGCATAATGTTATTGGGAATAGATAGGCCTACTATTATATAGTATTTGTTCTTAAACACTTATGAAATATATATAATACGTAAAATTTAATAAAAATAAATAGTGAAAATTTTCTTGAAAAAAAGACATTGAAATCTTTGTCATATGTAGATAACTCTAAAGTAAGAAAAACTTAAACTGCTGACCAATAGTATACCTCCTTTTATTTTTTTAACCTTCAGCACAGATGTAAATGGTACATATGTATGTATGCATGTTTGTCATTTAGTTTGCAAAAAAGTTTAAATTTTCGGTATTTTTGTTAGAAATTATGATGTTACATGTCCCACATTGCTTTCATCCCATTCATGAATATATGAAATATATGAAAATAGAATGAGTTGCCGTAGCAAATTAACACTTGGTGCACATATTACGTTAAGCTTAGACTTAATAAATACGAACTTATGAAAAAAATTGGCGCAAGGACACGCCTACCCCCCATATATCCTACATAGAAAAAAAAGGAATTTTTTCTAATATACTGGACTGAACTTTATCAAAATTTGTGACAGCCATTACAAATTGATTGTTAATAAATTTTTAAATTAATTTTGTAATCGGAGCAAAGACATACCTACATACCTCCCATATATCCTGAAACCCAAAAACGGATTCACTGTGCGAACACTAGACAGAATTACAACAAAATTTGTGGTTATAGTAAGATATAGATTAATTATGACTCTGCCAATTTTTATTCAAATTGGAACAAGAAATTTTGGACTTTTGTGTAATAAAAAGAAATTCATAAAATTTTGTAATTATTA
>MINK01010015.1:0-11138 GCA_001735545.1 Phormia regina
TCTTTATTTATGTTTTTGTGTCAATTCCTTTGCAAAATATATTCCAAATTCTTTTAAATATAATAATTTATTTAAATATCTTTTTTCCCAAATTTGTTAAGTTCTACACTTTCTATTCCTCCACTAAAATTTCACTTGATTTATACATACTTAGTACATAAAACCCCATTGGGGTCATTCGACCACTCAAGCTTACTTCTCCACTCTTTCATAAAAATTTTAAAATGTGGCTCCGTTAGGATTCATAGGGAACAAAGTTATATATGTAAGCCAAATTTTAATTATCTACGTCATCTGGAAGCTTCAGAAAGTCCTGGAAATTAAAAAATGCTTAGCAAATTATATTTATAGATAATAATTTATTCCCAAATTTTATTATACGTTTAGTTCTTTAATTCCTAATACAACTGTGGGACCATTTACTTATATTGCTTTCAAATATGAAAATCATGTTGTGGAAACTGGGCTTGATTTTTACGTCTGCTCCTTCGTCTTCTGAAATATTCTCTTAATAAAAACGACTTCTCTCGACAGGGTCTTGTATGAATATCTTTCGGTATTAAGAATTGTCCTCCAAAAACTTAGGATGTTTCTTCAATTATTTAATTGTTCTAAATTAATGATTAACGTTTTCCAACAAATTTAGTAATTGTGCTCCAAAAAAATATGGAAGCATTCTGGATTTTTTAATCATTTCCAACTAGGGATATAGTTGGAAATTATAAAAAAACATGGAATCCATTCAAGAAAAAATATTTTAAAACCATTTAGATATAACGAATCAGAAATGGTCTCAAAAATTTTCATTCCCGAGGTGTCCAATTTTGGGACCATATGGAGTTGTCCTCAGTAGGTTTATATTATCTACAATCAAAACATAAGCTAGCACACACTTCCGCTGTCACTGTATGATAATTCATTGAAATCGGATTATTCTTTCAGATATTCCAGATTTTTTTCCATTTTTTTAGTGGGACACTGTGGGATCGGAGACTGTAGCAGAAGAAGGTATGAGATTTTAAGTTCACCGATATAGAACAATTACTTAATCTAAGATACTATAAAAGATCCTTTGGATGTTTGATTCCAATATATCAAGATATTGCAACTTGGTACTAATTTGAGTCCAATTATAATATTTTTGGACAATATCTTTATCAATCCTGAAGAGGAAAATCGCCTGATTGGACTAGCTCCTTGCATTGTATTAAGCAGAGTTTAGAATCTTGCCAACGTGTTGATATATTTGCTCTCTATAGGAGCAAATCTAAAGCTGATCAGTAGGGCTGAATGGAAAATATTGACAAATAAATACGTCGATATTTTCAATAAAATGTACGTGAAATTTAGTATGGGCTTAGCAGAGCAGTATACAATATTAAGTTTAGAATGAGGGCTTAACAGACCCCTTAAGGGCATAGCCAAAAGGACATAAAACAACCAAGAATTTTTGGATTTAGTATAGTCTTAGCAGAGCCTATAGATTATAGGTTGAGTGCTTAACAAACCCTTTAAGGGCAGATATAAAAAAGGTATCTTTAACACTCAAAATTTTTGAATCGCCTGACAAATTTTTGTTATTTATCTCTTCTTGCTTTGAGGTTTTGCAAAATATACACTAAAGTCTAAACTTTTATATAAAATGCTAGAGTGTGAACATTGACCGCTTGTATTATTGGGATAGATTTATATTTTAAAGTCATTTCTGTAAAGATACTTTTCAGAGAAGTATATAATTATTATATTGTTTTTAAAGAAAATTTTAACTTTGAGAAAGAAGGGTATAGAAATTTTTCCGGTAAAAGAAAAAATTATAATTTTTGCAATATTCAAATTAAAAAATTCTTTAATTAACTAAAGATATCGAATTCTTTATTTAATATATAATTTTCATTCAAAATTATAATTCAAATTATAATTTTTAGCTTAAGAAAAAATCTTATAAATTGGATTGGAATTACTATGAAAAAATCTAGACCAAGAATTTGTAAAATTTAGGCATGTTTTTACACCCTACACCACCAAGTTTATGCTGCTATTCATAGCGCACAGAAAATATCATCGGACCCTAACCTAACCATACAGAATCACTATGGATTTAACGACGTTTATACATCCATATGAT
Organism: Phormia regina; assembly: GCA_001735545.1. Lineage (NCBI taxonomy): Eukaryota > Metazoa > Arthropoda > Insecta > Diptera > Calliphoridae > Phormia > Phormia regina. Next base: position 2,126 of record MINK01010015.1, read on the forward strand.
CGGCTAGTTGTCTGTCTATTTAAACCATTGTTAGGCAAAAAGAGAAGATACAAAAATCGTTTGTTCGATCTGTATAGAACTGAAATTAAGAATTTTTATTTTCCTAAGATATTTGTTCTGCGATTTGTCTATTCATTTCATACTTTTACGATTTTTGTTGACCTCCATGTTATATATGTGGAAAGAGCGAAAACACTCTGCCCCTGAATACTATGGGTGTCGGCCAATGATTAAAATATTATGGAGATGAAATTTAGTATGAATAAGGAAAAAGTCTATTGAAATTTATTAAGATCGATTCATTATTTCACTTAGAATAGCTCCAATATAAATCCATTTTCCGAAAATCATTTTAAAGTTCATAAATTCCAAATAAATAAAAGTATCAATTTAGTATCCGACACTAATATGTTTGATTTAGTAGAAATCACAGTGACAAATTTTATGAGGTTCAGTCCATATTTTATAATAGCTCCCATATAAACTCACTTTCAGAATTTACTGTATAAATTCATAAAAATGTTAGTATTAGCATAATATTCTGTATATGTATATTTTACACTTAATATCGATCCACAATATATAAAATAGAACTTTATATTAGATAATTAAGTAATAATAAGATGAATAGATTAAATAGTTATTCCTGAATGTTAGATTTAAATTGTTTCTATATTGACATTAATCCAATATTTGACAAGTTCTATAAAAAAAATTGTTGTCCATTGTTTGATCTTGCAAATGTTTTCACTGAGTGAACAAAAATATTCAGTAAAATTTTCGTTACATTAAATGATAAGTAAAAAATATTAAAATGAAGAAATCAAGAAATATTTTATATAGTGATTACATCATTTTGGTCAAATATTTGACTAGTCTGAACATCCCTACAATAAGTTACACTAACGATTTAACTCTGTCCAACTAACATTAAACGAATGAACCATTCTAGTATATTTTGTACAAATATATAAGTAAAGGGAATAAGTTTCCTAATTTCACTGATACACAACCCACACTGAAATAATGATCTGTTGAATCGATATGTAGATACCGTCACCAATAAGCTCTTTCACGCTTTCCCAAACACAATCATGTAACTCTGAAATTGTCTTTGACTGCTCAATCGGTATAAGAATGTTATATCCCATTTACGGCCATATGATAATGTTATAAATATTGAGAAGTTCAAATGGAGTGAAATATAAATTTTCATTGTTTCAAAAGTCAAAGGAACTTGCATGCTTTTCTCTTGATATAATATATATTTAGATCAACACAATGGCACCAGCTCATGGCTTGGCATAGCTACTTGATATTCTTTTGAGCTGAAAAGCATTTTTCCTAGATTTGACTGTAATCCTGTAAGTCTGATTACATCAAGATCTGTGTCTTGTTTCAAGGGATTTTTTTGTATTTTTGCTTAATTATTATGAACACCTGCTATGTCCTACACATTCCAATGCAAAATCTCAAAATATCAGTATTACAACAAATCGTTCGAAACAACTATTGTTTGCTTATTAAAGAACTTTTTAGAGTATTTTTAAAACTTTTAGACTTCTTGAGTTACGCCACATTTAGAAAGCTTTGCATGTTGCACCGTTCAACAATCCTTTTCCAGCAACTAAACTGTTTAAAACTAAATTATACTATAAAACTACTTATTACAATTACAATACTTAAATATTTTCTAATTTCACTAATTCTTTTAACTACTATTCTTCTTTCTTTAAATTCTTTGCCAAACAAAAACTATAAAACAAATAAATCAATAAAACACTTTCTTTAAAACTTTAAAAGCTTATAATGCTATTAAATTGCGTAGAACACTCTACTATTTTGCCAACTAAAACCAAGATTTAAAAACTTTACTACCACTCATGTATGAAATACAAAAACAAACTCTAATTAAAACAAGCTAAAAAATATAAAAAATAAATAAACAAGATCAACCCAAAAAAAAAGTCAACAAACCAACTCAATCACATCTCGCTAACAGGTCTAATAACAACTGCACATAAACCCCGAACAAATGTCCAAGAACTACTAATGCATGATCTCAAAGAGCATCAGAAAATATTGGATGAAGGTTTAAAATCAACTACTTTAATTATCAAAACTATGCGTTCAGCCACAGAATTCGATGAGGCCATGAGACGTTTAAGTATGGCTTCTATTGAAGCGGCCGTTGTCAAACCCACACCCATATTAAGATCAAATAGTTATCAGGAATCAACACAATCATTTGACTATATTAAACCGGAAGAAACAGAAATTAAAAATCTTTATAAATCTACTAGTTATACCTCAACATCATCATGGTCTACGGTTTCGTCTACACGCAAATATTCACAAGATTCACGTAAAACTTCTACCGATTCGGGTGCCTCATTTCCCCGTAAAGATTCTATGCCACGTTTAAGTTTTCTAGGCAACGAACAGATACCAGTTAGTCAACAATTGCAACGTTTAAGATTAATTTATGATGCTGCTACCATTTCGCAAGATGAAGATAGTGCTGATGAAGAGGTTAAAAGTTATTTTAAGGAACAAGTTGATAGTGATAGTGGTGGTGGTACACAAGATAGTTCTTCATATGAAGATGATCAGTGTTTGGAACATACAAATAGTTGGAGTCGTTTAAAGGCTAGAAAAACTATATGGAAAATTGATACCGATAATGATGTTGAAAGAAGTTTAAACAAAACATTGGATAAAACAGGTAATTTTCTCTTAGATTTAGATACGAAATAAATTAAGATTTAAGAAAGATTTAAAACTTAAAGCAGAACAAAAAGTAGATCATCTAAATAAGAATATGGTTAGCAAGGACATAAACCTTAAAGAAAAGGTAATATAAAAAGAAAAGGTGAAAGTGCACATAAGCTCAATTTAATAATAAGAAAAAATGCATTTCATTTTAAGCACTCGATATAACAGACACTATTTACACCATGATATTTAATTTTGGTAAAGATCATACAAAATCATTTAAAAGGATCACTTAAATATAAATAATGTTTTCTTAACTTCTTAAGCTCTAGGTAAAGCTTTTCAAATTTAAAAAAAAATTTAATTGTTACTATTACAGATCTACCTAAATCCAATGTAATGAGTATTAAACTTCATTCACCACAAGCCGCCAATGAAGTGCAAACACCTCTAAAAGTGGTGCCTCCCATAGCCAAACCTCGAACCGTTACAACTAGTAAGTTTACAACAAATTTTAACTCTAAATATATTAATTCAAACAATTAAATTTCCTTTTAGTACAAGAATCCCAACCGCCCAAATTACATACCGCCACTACCGTTAAACAGGCTCCTTTCCAAACCAGTCTACCTACCAAGGACTCACTTAAGATAATCAAAGAAGCCCGCGGAGCCCGTCAACTACGAGAACATGAATTATCCTATTTTGGAGTACCAGTATCGACATCGGAAGACGAAAAACAACCCAAATCGAAATATACAACGAATACAAATTTTAGAAATTCACCCAAACGTTCTCTGCCTCTAAGGAAACTAAGTGAAGAAAGCTCCTTGCATGCCACATTACAGGAGTCAGCACAAAGAGAACAATGGCAATTGGAAAATGATAAACCAGATCTATTGAAACATAATCACATAGAAGTGAAACCAGCCGAACGTACCAGCTTGAAAAAGAAAGCTGAGCTAGATGAGGATGAAGAACATTTGTACGAGAATATAGCCAATGAAATAACGCCAGTGTTTAAGGTAAAGGCGGGAACACCGCCTGAGCAATATGATCGTAAAATGGATTTGAAAAGAGATGCCATGATTTTGAGTGAAATGAATAAAAATGCCGATCAAACTTTAAGGGTAAGTTTGAAAACTTTGCCAAAAGAAAAATTAATAAAAACTAATATTCTTTTTGTTTTAGGAACTCTCTGATGAAGCTGCCTTAAAAGATCGGCGACGACGTTCTTTACAACGTCGTAATTCCAAGCCACTCGAGACCATAGATGAAAAATCTATAGCCGAGAGAATTAATGACACCTGTATAGCAGTGAAAATATCTCGCGGCACCTTTTCCTCAGAAGCTAAGAAAACTTCCCGACATTCTACACCCTCACCTACTGGCCTTAAAGGTAACTCAAGAGAACGTACTTCTTCTCAATCATCGGTAGAATGTTGTCCACGTGCTAGATCTCGTTCTTTGTCAAGTGAAAAAGAATATGATAATGCTAAGCCCAAACCATCAAGAACACCACAAATGGTGAAACACAAGCTGCAGAAACCCTCACAAAGTCGATCTAGTTCTTTGGATTCACAAAGATCCACACATTCTGCTCAATATTCTTCAGGTGAAGAACAACAACAACCCGCACGTTCTACAGGAAGTTTTCGTCGAGAAGATCGTTCTCGCACTAAAACAAAACGCATAACTAGCTCAGCTTCATCTGGCACACGAGACAACAAACAAAGAGATGATAAAGCCTCTAGGCAAACAACTCAACAACAGCAACAACAACATCATCATGGTGATTCCAAACGTTTATCTAGTACCACGCATTCTTCGTCACACAGAGAACGCGTTGAGTGCAAGCACGATAATGCTACGACAACCCAACAGCACAGACACAGCAGCTCTACAGGACTACAACGTTCTACAGCCACCTCTAGCAGTGGTCGCAGACATAAAGACGATCTTAGAGATTCTCAAAGAATCAAACGTTCTTCGACTACTGCTTCAGGTCGCTCAAACAGTGAACGTCATGATAAAAACGAACAATCGTCTAGTAAACATACAACTGCTCGTACTGTACGCGATGATGAACGAAATAGTTCACAACGTTCGTCGTCACATCGTTTGGAACGTGGCGATAAGGAGAAAGAGAAAACATCAAGATCGTCAAAGGGTAAGTGGGAGGAGAGGAGATGAAAAAAATAAGACAAAAATCTACATGTATATTATTATTTTGTAAAAAATGTTTGCAGACATTAATACATATATGAAATTCTATCTACTTTGAAATACTATCCTTAAAAAGTTTAGCAAAAGCCAGGAATATACAAAATCCAATAGTAGTTTCCACAACAACCGTTCACGTTTTGATACAAAAAGTATTTTTAAAAGCACATTCAGATTCAGATTGCGTTTGAAAGTTATTGATAAATAGTTATTGATCCAATTTGAGAACTTATTATAATTGAAATATATTTGAGTTGAATAATACATTTTTTCACTAATAGAACCTTCTCTAGCTTCGATTCTCTTAATAGGATATTCTTTAAATATCCCGAAAAAAACATGAAAATGTTCCTCCTACTGAAGCAATCAATCCCTCAACACAGATATAAAAGGTATAAGTCTGCCTTTCCGTTTCTAATTTCCACAATTTTCGAAGAAAAACAAAAAAGATAAGATCATAGCAGAGCAAAAATTGTTATATTTTCTAGATCTTAGTAAAAAGTTATGGAGATATCACCACGAGCTATCTGTTCGTGTGTCAGCTGAAATGAAGCCTACCAATAACTGACATATATATTATATATACACAATGATCGGAAATCCTTTCGAGAATTTTGCCATTTAAATTCAGCCGGATCGGTTTATAAATGGTGGAGATATACATAAAAACTTGGTTTTTAATTGGTTTTCGAGTTTCGGAATTCTTTGTTTTTGTTAGAGGAAGAGTTTTTGCAATGCATATTATCATTTATAAAGCTTTTCGGTTAATTAATATTAGCTTTAAATTTTATGATTTTAGCGCCCTCTAGTAGCCACAAAAATAACTTTATTAAAAAAAATATTTTTTAAATTATATGATCTATATTGTTAGCTTTCCAAAAAAGTATATTTAAACTCAATTTGAAAAATAAAAGTTTCTAATTTGATTTTTGTCTATGGAACAAAGCACTGTGCGGCGTGTTATTGTAGCCAAAACCTTCCTTTCTCTCTTCCAAAAGGAACTCTTAAATAAACAAATTGCTCTCTTATATTCAATGATATTACGTATCTAATAAAAGAGAAACAAGAATTAGTATCGCATTTTTCCTGCTAGGGACTAACAGTGTTGACTTTAAGGTCACAAATGGTATTTTAATCTCCTGTCTTTACAGTTAGCGTTATTATTTTTAATTTAAATTGAATCAAGCTTTCTACAAAATTAATTCAAATATAATTTTAAAATTTTCACGGAAAAACAATTTATTCTTTCGTTATTACAATTACCATTTCGTTTACTTATTGTGCTCTTTTTTTAAATTTATTTCATAATTGGTTAAATGTTTTATAAATTAATTATGTTAATGTTTATATAAATAAATTTTCTCTTACAGACCTTCTACTCTTGGGCCTATTAATAATGGGTGCCACACAACCAACAAATTTACACAAAAGATTTAGGTTAGAAAACAAACAAAAGTTTCTTAAGTAGTTTATAGAAACTTCGCACAAAATCAAACACACACACAAACAAAAAACACAAAATAAAATTGGCATAAAAGCACAAAGCACGTAGTGGACTTAGTTTATAAAGTGTTATAAAAAATCCTTAAAGAACTAATAAAAAATGTGTTCATGTATTTGTTGAAAAAATAAATCTTAAAAATTAATACAAGAATGCATTGAACTATTTATGTGTTAACTTTAATGAATATTTTATATAAAACTAATTCTTTTATTTTATTTTTTTGTTATTTCTTAGGTCACTCCAGTCGTTCCACAACCCATCATCACCATGAAAGATCTACGAATCCAGACAAACATAGCAGCCACACAAAAGATTCTAAAACGAAAACAACAAATACTGATAATACGACGTACGTAAGCGTAACGAATTTAGCACAAATACAAAACGAACAAAATGATAGTTTAGTTGAAAATGAAAACCAATGCGATAAAATAAATGAAAATCCTATATATAGCGATATAGCTGAGACACACAAACAAAACAATGATCATAAAATTCCACCTCCTAAACCTCCCCGTAAAAAACGTAAACAATCCCTTATACCTGTAGCTATACCCTCAAAACCTGATAGAGAACCACCCTTGCCTCCTTTACCCCTTAATCCTATACTTCCTGCACAAAGTCCTGCCAGTGATTCCCCTACTTATGAATATAAAATTATAACAAAAAATATACCTCCCTCATATTCGAATCAAAGTACTTTGAGAAAAAGTTCTTTACCAAGACCCACTAGTCGTTTGGCTATGTTGGTTAAGGCTAGAAAACCTTCTCTCAAACATACCCAATCCACTTCCTCGTCCTTTGCCTTTTTACCCTATCTGCCAGCCAAACGTAATTCGGATGTTAGTCATGTGTATGACAATTATATGTTGTATGCGGTACCAGCAACTATTAATACTAAAGCTTATAAACAAAATTTGGTTAATGATCATGCTCAACTTTTTGGCTCATCGGGTAATCGTTATTATCCCTCGATGTATGGAGGTGGAGCAGGAGGCGGAGGAAAAGGAATGAAACATAGAACTATACGTAGTTCTGTGTCAACACATCAACCTTTTGGCATATGCACATGTTCATAGTACAGCAAAAGCCAGCTAGAAATGACAAACACATATAAGAGAGAATAAAATATTAAAGAGATTTTTTATATAATGATCATTTCTCTCTTTTAATACTAAACTCACCTCAAATCTACTTTTAAAAACGAAATTGAGCACAAATGATTTATTAAAAAAAAAGATACTCGCATATTTGTTTTTTGGCAAAACTACCTCACTTCTTCTTCTTCACTTATACTAAAATTACTCAAAAAATTTGTTTAAAAAATAAAAAAACTACAACCAAAACTCAACAAAACACATTAAAGCAAAATTTACACCCACCATCACCACCACAACCAAAAGCAAACAACAAACAAAAAATATTACACCATTTTGTTTTCTATTTAATTGCACCTTCTTGTATTTAATAATTCGCCATGTTTTACGATATGAACGATACGAATTCAAAATTTTTTTTAATTTCAATTTAAAAGAAAAATTTTCATTCCAACAACGGCATCTCATTATATTTTGTTTGCAAAAATGAAAAAAGTCTTACAAAAAAATATAAATTTTTGGATTTATTTTTACTTTTTACAGTGTAAGAAATGGCAAATTTTTATTATTACTATTTTCAGTAGTTTTTCTTTTGGTGTAGTCTTGTGTTTAGTTTAAAGTAGTATCGTTCAGTATATTTTCTTTTCTCTTACTTTACCAGCTTGTAACAATTTCATTATTCATAACCTTTATTAATAAAACTGAGCATACTTTGAGTTCATAATATTTCTTAGCTGTTTTTCTATACTTTTTGCTAATAACGTAAATTGTTCTTAGAGAATTATTAAAATAACTAAAATTTACTTACACCAAACTAATAACTTTTAATTGTAATTTTGTAATTTCAAAATTCAAATTTTATTATTCTTTTTTTTTAAAGGCTCTTTATAACTTTATCGTAAATTTTTTGGCATGTCCTTAGAATAATTTTTAATTTATTTAGAATTTTTTCTCTTAAGTAAACTATTTGCTAATTTCGAATTTTCTTAGAATGTTTCTATTGTCATACTTAGTTTGGCTTCTTCAATTAACTTTTCAATATCGTAAATTTTTCTTTAAAAATCATTAAAGCTATAAAATTTTTCTCACTTACATTTAATTAGCCACTTTTTGGTCTAGTTTCGTATTTTATTATATTTCTCAAAAATTAATACAATAATTTAACGTAAATTCTTTAAATACAATCACTATATCGTAAAGTTTTCTGAGACAACACTTCAAACACCAACAATTTTTTATTCACCATTAATTTCCTTTTATTTCTCTTACTCTTTTATTTTTTTAATTTTTCGTAAAATTTTTGTTAATAATTTTTATTCAATTTAAAATTATCTAAATGCTTTTCAAGTTTACGATATAGCAGCTCAGTTCTAGTTCTAGTCGAGATCTATTTCAGTTCTAGTTTAATTCTAGTTCAATTCTAGTTAAGTTCTAGTTCATTTCTAGTTCCAATTCCAGTTCAGTTCTGGTTCAG